>JAHBCN010008535.1:38365-49637 GCA_019359885.1 Listronotus oregonensis | reverse complement strand
ACTTGGTACTGTGCATAGCTCAAGTACCAAAGGATACTGCCCAGATAATTAAAAAACTTTGAAAACAATAATGTTTATAAAGCAAGATGTATCAGTCTGCGCAGAAGTATACTTCATAGATATATAAAATGAATGTTAAAAGAAAAATTTATATTGGAACAAATATCCACTTTATGTCCCTATATTTTACTAAACTTATTTATTTTTTAATAATAATAATAATAATTTATTAAGTATTTTTACCCTGTATACAAACTATTTATCCAGTAAAATTTCTGAATTGATAGCAAAATCAAATATTACATTTTATAATTTTGCTAAAAGAGCGCAAACGTATTTTTAAGTTCAATTTTTTGCTCACCCTGTATTGCTATCAGATATGTGCCAAGACAAAAAAATGTTAGTTTTGGCGTGGGTGGCAACATATTAAAATTTTGTAAAATTTACACTGTTCACAAAGTTCAAGATTTGCGCCATGTCTTTTATTTCCGGGAGAGGGATGGTCAAAAGCCATTACCAAAGCCAATTAACTGGTGTTAGCGATTTAATTTTTTTTCTTCGTAAAAAATAAAAAATCTTGTGCTAAATTGACTAAAAATTTGAGTAAAATAATAAAGAGAATACCATTAAGATTGTTAGCAAAAAGTTGGGGTGCAAATTAAACCTTTTTACTAATAATCTCGTGATCTCCTTAAGTATACCTACTTAAAACCCTCTTTTACAAAATGTGGCCAAAAGGTCTGGATAGACCGCATAATTTTTCTGAGTTGCCCTTCCAATAAAGGCTGAATTATTGGTGTTAATTTTCTCATTTTATGTCCACTCTTTAATGTTGATGGAACTAAACAAAGACGAGCATTTAAGAAATCACATTCTTCTATCTAAAAATTAGAATTATTCTTATGTTTGTTTTGGTTAGTTTGCATTGCAATTTAAAACTCTTACTTTTTATGAATAAGGAAAGTATTTTAGTTCATAAACATCATTATTAACTGGACTGGGCTAATAAAAAATAACGCAAAACATACTTTTCCATTCTTGTTGGTCTATTTGCCGATATGTCATTTATTATGCCTTTACAAGTTGTTTCTTAATTACTGCCAAAAATTTAACAGGCGTACTCCTTGGGTGAAAATACGGAAAAAAATCCTATAAGCATGTGTCCCAAACTTTTTAACTATTGAACAACAGAGCGGTAAAGTTTTAATTAAAAAATTACATTATTTTATTTTTAAAATATGGATAAACGTAGACTCATGAAATTTGGGATAGATGCTTTTATTTTTCAAGGCTTTCTCACAACAATATTTGTAACTGCTACCCTGAAAAAGGGTCAAAATCTGGAAACCTTAAGGTTATTTCACCGTATCTTTTTCTAGGGCTAGAAATTTGCAACTTAGAAAATGGTTTGTGAAGGCTTTACTTAATTAGAAACTTTTTTAACCATTTCATTTTCTTCGTAAATTGTACCGTTTTCGAGTAAAATGTCTGCAAAAGAAAGTCAGCAAGACAAATAATTATTTAGCGATATAAAACAATACAATGGAAAAAGCATCGAAGGTTGCAGGTCTCAACCCTTTCCTAGGGTAGCTGAGTACAAATACTGTTGTAAGAAAGCCTTGAAAAACATGACCATTTATTCCAAATACCATGCGTCTATGTTTATCAACATAAATAAATATTTTTTTTTAAAACCTTTCCTTCAGTAGTTTAAAAGTTAAAAAATTAAAGACATTTCTAGGAACTTTTTTTCGTATTTTCATCGAAGGAGTCGGTCTGTTAAATTTTTCGTAATAGAAACACCCTGTATCGCCGCTGCTGTGATTTATTTTTATAAACACATTCCCAAAAGGGTATGGTTTTTAAGATACAGTGTATTATTTTTTTGGGATATCTTTTGACAATTTTTTTAACAGTTGGGTAGCGTTGTTTGTAGTTATAAGGGGCCCTAACTAGATTAAAATTATTAAGTCCGATGGACGCCTTAACCAAATTTATTGACAACAAAATGTACGCCGTTGACTTTAATTAAATTTCGGTATCTTTCTGAGATTAGGTAACTAAAAATACAGCTTTTTTGTCTCTAGATTTTTTGTCATATCTTGCTTCGTTTACAGAATAAAAAATAAAAAATATTTTATTGGTTTTTAAAGATTCCCGGAATATTTGCGAACAAGTCACCTAAAAATCACTGTTTTATTCAATAACATAGATTTGTTTAAAAATCAATAACCTGGATGTTATTTGAATCCATCTCGTGATTAATTATATTGTTTCTATCCATCATTTTGTATCTGTAACATACGGACTAACGGACATAACATACGGAAATGGCCGAGGTGAACCTCACTTATGACCTGAACGATCCCACGACCCAAACCTCCTGGATTTTTTCTCTTGGCCACCCGAAGACCTTGGTGTAAGCTACACTATTGAAAAATGTGGAGCACCTAAGATATCAAATTACTGCAGGGTGTAACTCAATTAGAAACGACCCTGCTGTTTCTGAGTGAGTTCTCCAGTCAATGAGGAGAAGATTGGATTCTTGCATCCGAACTTGAGATGGTCACTTTCAACAGTTTTTGTACTTTTGGTAAGAAAATGGTGATACTTATTGTTAAATATTTGTTTTTGCCCTGTAGTTTAAAAATTAATTTGTGTGATAAATAGACATGCAATAAAATTGATTTTTATTTTTGCAGTATTTCATCTCGTAAACCAAGCAAGGTACGACGAAAATTAAAAAAAAAAACAAAAAAGTTGTACTTTTAGTTGCTTTATCTCAAAAAAATTCAAAATTTAATAATAATCAGTGGCGTACATTTTTTTGTCAATACATTTTGGTAAAGTGCCCTCCCTGACGCCAATGGACTTAATAATTATTTAACTCCGCTTAGGGCCCCTTATTACCACAAATAAACCTACCAAATTTCAGAAAACCCGCAAAAGATATTTGATTTATTTTTAAACACCCGGTTTAAAAAAATAACACCTTGTATATGTAGATCTGCTTGTCTGCTGGTGCTGTATTATATTAAAGGTGACAAAAAGACACGAGTTTACATACATGTGTGTATCAGCCAAATGGAATAAATTTAATAATAAATAAATGGGGGCGTATTCCAAAAAATGCTTTCACATGTCGATTGGTATTTTTAATTGCGCATTTTTTTTTTAACTAAAACCATTTATACGGGGATTGTCGTGTAACGGTGGCGAATATCAACTTTCTAAATTCAAATGCAAAACCCTGTATATTATTAAATTTTTGATTTTTTAAAAACATTTTAGACATATTTTATGTATAATGTCCTATACCTATCTTTAACTGTTTCGGAAATATTAAGCATTTTCAGATTTATTTTATTTATTGCTTTGCATGCTTGCACCTTTCTTGAGGGTTACTTTTCGTGCATATACCTACTAGAGGCAGCCTTGCCGCTCGAATGTGCGAACAAGCGTGCGAGAGAGAAAGAAGAATATATTTATTATATTTTTTCTCGCTCCACGTGCTGATAGATTGAAAAGAGGGGTATATACACCGCCGACAAATCAAGAGAGAGAAAGAGAAAGAGAGGTTATACACCTATTCTTCTTTCTCTTTTGCATGCTTGTTCGCTAGTAGGTATATTCCCGCAGAATAACCTTTAAGTAAGTGGCAAGCATGCAAAGACAATAGATCTAGTAGCACCTAATATTTCCGAAACAGTTGAAAATAGGTATAGGACATTGTATATGAAATATATCTAGAATATTCTAAATAATCTAAAAATTAAATAATATACAGGGCATTGAATTTAAAATAGGAAAATTAGTTTTGGCCACTATTACATAACACACCTTGTATAAAAAGTTTTTACTGAAAAAAATGGGCAACTAAAAATACCAATCCACATGTTCCAGCATTTTTTCGAATACGCTCCCATTAATTTATTATCGAATTTATTCCATTTGGCTGATACATACTGTATTATATTGTGTGGGAGAGCTGAGTTCACCATTGGTTTATACTGATATATTCTCTTGATTTAATTATATATACCTGATTCAAAAGATGCTTGTAAACCAGGAAAATAAAATCTGATAATTTCATCTGAACGTATGATTCTTTAGCTTTTTTGGTTATACTTTGAGTTTAGAAAGGCTGAAGAAAAATAAAGGAATTTGGTCCCTAAGAATATTTTATTTTAAAAATAAACTATAGGTATTTCTCATTAACACACAAACTGTTAATTGTTTTAAATTTTAATATCAGAAAAAATTCTATGAACTTACACAAGTATTGGTCAATTGTTTAAATAAATTGAAACTTTGTAAGTTAGGAAGTATCAAGTGTTTTTTTTTAAATATTCTAGTATTTACCTTTAATTTTTCTGGATCAATTTTCACACCTTTTAAACAAGGGTAGATCCTTTTCATACACCTTAAAATAGCCTCGGAACACAAACCTTGTAAATCCGCGCCACTAAATCCAGATGTGGCTTCAACTAGAGCGGAAAGAAGTTTTGGTTTTGGTTTATGTTTCCAAGAACTAGTATGAACCTAGTAAAAAATAACCTAATATAAGCTTTGATAAAACTGAGGAGGAGCATCATAGTATTAATGGCGATATGTTTAGTAGATTGTACAAAAAATCTTTAATACATTTTTCATTGTAAATTGAAAATTTGCTCTCTAGTAGCTATAGAGCATACATTTACATTATGTAGGGTTTATTTTTTCTCTAAAAATCTTTAAAAGCGTTTCTATTACTCAAGTCGATGTTATTATCCAATTTTAATGCAACTTGCTTGAACAGTGTTTGCTGACTATTTCACTAGAGCGTTTTACACTGGCAAAATGTCGCAGCAACGACCTGTTTTCTACTGGCAAAACTCTTACCTGCACCAGGTAAGGACAAAACCAACATACTGGTTTCTCAGTGACAAAATTGTGTTAGGTTAAAGAAAAAAAAAACTGTTATCAGTCTGACAATAACACAAAAATTTGGTTCTTTTCTCGTGAAATAGTCTTGTCGAATATTATTCGAGAAAAAAAATTTTAGCCAAAATATTTTTCTTGTTTTATTAAAGTTTGTTGCTTTTATGGCAATATCGTTCATGACATTTTTTACAAAACTTGCCTGAAGGCTCGTGGTTTTGTTGTAAAAGTCATTAACGAAATTGCCTAGCAACAAACTTTCATATAATCGAAATATTTTGCCGAAAAAGATTTTTCTCGTATGATATTATGTATAATATGACAAAAACAGAAGAATTGACTTTCATTTCAAAAAATAGATTAGGTATGTATTTGCTTATAACAGAATCTCAAATATTATCTATTTTTGCCTAAATAAAAATGGCACCTACCTACCCAAGTTACGGAAAAAACGCACTGGTAACAAAAGTGTTTTCTTGAAAAGCTAAAATAAGATTCGCGTTATCAGAAATAAAATTTTTATACAGGGAGCAATAAAATACAATAAAACTTGCATAAAAGTAAACAAATCTCAAAAGATTGTGTTGTTATTGAAATTTTAGACCAAATTGTCTTTAAATTAGAGTGTTTTATCACATTACATTTATTTTAAATCCACCTATTCTTCTGGTTTCTAAAATTATATTGTCATTTAAGGCATACCTGTCGATATGTTTATTGAATAAAGTAATTATGTAACTTAAAATACTTCTCATTAAAATGCTATATATTGAGCGCAAAAGGTTTTATAATACACTGACGAAGATGGACAAGTATCATACCGCTAGGAAACAATTAGGCAATTTTTTTTTTAATCTCAATTACAGAGATCTGCATTTTTAGTTAAATAAATCGATATTAAAACCCAAAAATCAAAAACACAAATATGACTATAACGATGTTGCCATAGTTTTAGTTCTTTAAAATTTTAATGAATTGTTTTTTATATCTGCTAGAAATTGTGCCAACCATCTAGAAGTTGTGCAAAAAAGGTAGTATTTATAGGATCTTAAGAAAAAGAAAAGTTTTCCATTCAAAGAACACTTCAAACATTGAAAGAGATAGATAAAGCAAAAAGACTAGATTTTTGTTTCTCGATAGATAACAAAATTCCAAGTAAAAATATTACGTTCTCAAATAAACGCACACTTTCTGCGAATGAATCCCCATACCCGAATTTAGAATAATGATGAGAAGACAATACTTTAGCCCAATGTTTTTACAATATACCTCAAATGGAATATCGTATTTGGAAGAAAATATTTTAGCAATAAACTCGAAAATTTGTTTTTTTAATTTTGGACAACAATATATTTTCAACAGTATGGTGCTCTAGCACACTGAGCTGGTGGGGTCGCAGGATGGCTTTACTTGCTTATTTGGTCCAAGATGAATTGGTAGAAATATCCCAATTTTCTAGCCGCTGCGCTGGGGAGTCCCAACCTAAGCGTGGCCAATATGTTTCTATAAGAATTTGACATATACCCCAAAATAAGGTAGATTTAACTTATTAGTTCAGCCAGGTTTTTATAATAGTTAGGTGACTAAAAATGTGGCTATTAGAAAAGATAAACCATAAATATGAGTAGAAAAGCTTTTAAGAATTATGATCGAAATTTTTCTTTAAAAAATAATTGTTTGCTGAATGTTAATAAAACACCCATTTCTATCCGTTGTAAAACAATACAGTACAGTACAGTACAGTTCAATCATAAATTTTGACAGCTTTGTTTATAATTTTCTAAAAAGTATTTTGTTGCAGATACACACTAAATTAATTAAAGTGTACCTCAAGAATCTCTCTTCTGGCTTCAGCTCCTGGTAAAGGAAAATACAATTCCTTGTCAAACCTTCCTGGTCTTCGTAAAGCCGAATCTACAGCTTCTATGCGATTAGTTGCGCCAATAACTATAACTCCTGGCTTATTATCAAGCCCATCCATTAACGCCAGCAAAGTCGCTACAACGCTAGAATGAATTTGGTCCGTTTGTTTATCTCTTACTGGTGCTAATCCATCTAATTCATCAAAAAAGATTATGGCAGGTCTTGATTTTGTTGCCTAAATTAACCAAAAATATTTTTTTATAAAGTAAAAACAAATAAAAGAAATCAATTCAAATATTTTTAAAAAAGGAAAATGAGAAAAGTGACCATAAATATAATCGAGCAGTTAAAAAAAATTAAGATAAGTGGGTATACTGATGTCAAAGCGCACGGTAGTGCGCCAGGGCAAGTTCCGACCTGACGCACGCATTGTGTATATTACATGAAACGTTTCAGCTTGTTCCTCCCCCTTTCATAACTTCGTTATTTCTCGCATCAGGGTATGAGATTTGGTATGAAAATTCACATAAGGATTCTAATTATCTGTGAAAAAAAATTGAAAAATTTATGTCAAGTGGTTTCTGAGATATTTAATGTTGAAAATCGCCCATTTTACTACTGACTGGTTAACTATCTTTCTTATTGACTTATTAAAATTATAAAGTAATTCTCGAGGACGCAAAACCTTGATGTTTGGTATGTAAGTTTTAGGCTTCCTAAAGTACGGAGATCTAAAATTAGACCAACCACCATTTTATTCTAAAAAATACATACCCGTCATGTCTCTAGGATACATAACTGATAGCAATGATGATGTGTGTTGAATTAGAAGTTCAATTAACTTCTTATACTTTTCCCCTTTCTTTGGCCATAAGTTTGCTGTTTCACTCTTTTTGGTCTTGGCAAATTTTTTACTGGTATGTCTACATTAATGAAAAAACTATCGGTATTAATGACGAAAAAAACATTTATTAATACAGACAGAACAGTAAAAAACCTGTCAAGTCCAAAAAAAGTACAAAAATACAGACAAATCAGTGGAAAACTTGTCGAGTCAAAAAAAATTGGAACAGCAAAATTATAGCCGAAAAAAGGAAGAAAATATAAGCAATTAATTGAACTTTTAATTCAACACACATAATAGTTAGGTACCCAATTATGTACTCTAGATAGAAGAAGGGTAAGTATTATATTTAAAACAAAATTATGGACAGAACTTTTTCTAATTTTAAATTTTAGAAATTTGTAGGACAAGATTTTTCGTTAAAAACTGCCATGTTTGTGTTTTTGGTGTGATGAATATTACACCAATCAAAAATGACATCAGTGTATCCAAAATCTAATGCAAAATAAAAATATGATCTAAGAAGATATTAAATCTGATATCACAATTACTACTTCACATTTCAAAGAACAACGGTCAATTTTTATTAATACATAAAATTGGATAAATTACTCCTATATGGGGGAAACTTGTTAGTAAAAAGGATACATAAAAAGAAGGCTAAAAATTTAAAAATCTAAAAAGAGTTCAGACCCTTTTTAAAATAGTAACGAAACCAGCCGCGGAATTATGTAACTAATAAAAAGGAATTTCTTGACAGTTTTTGCAGTGGCCGGTCTAGAAAACAAAGCCTTGGAAATAGACAGACCTTTTTGGGTCTTTTTGACTTTTCTTCCTTTTCTATTATTTTAATATTTGCATATGGGTTTCTTACTCGCGCATTGTCATTTCTATATCCCTAGACAAATGCGGTGCTAAATAGATTAAAAGATTCGGGAACCCTTTTTAAGCCTAAATAATTTAATAAATTCCTTGTTAGGTAAACTTAATGGGTCAAGATTACTTTTCAGTAATCGTTTTTGAACTTGGGTTTCATATTGCCGTTTTAATTTCTCCACTTCGTCGACAAAAAACTTAAATATAACATCCATTTCTGATTAATATAACAAAATTATAATAACAATCATTTAAAAAGTGACACTTTAAAAAGTTTTTGTTAACAACATATTTTCTAACCACATATTTTCCCCTATTTTTGTCTTTCTTCTTGTCAGGCTTCTACTACTACTTAGTTTTTAGTTTCGGTAGTATTAAACGAGGAGCAGCAAATATTGGTCCAGTTTGTCCAAATCTTCATAGAAAGTTGTTTACATAGTACCAACTTTTTTCTTTTGTCTTTCCTTTGTATTTTTATTTTACATGGTTCCCCTGCAGGTAAACTATGGTTAAGGTATCTCAACGGATTATTGAATCTTATTACCTTATTAAATATCAGCAAAATCTTACCGCTGTTCGTCACAATTTTTAGTGTATGATCTGCGTAAAAAAATGGTTTCAAGTTTGTCTTTACACTTATTTATGCTACATAAATTTATTTCAGTGTAGTCTTCCTTTCTCTCTTTTTCTCCGCCTCTTTTTCTCTTAGCTACATTAACTACTTGCTGTAAACACAGAATAACTTATTTTATCTTAATTTATTACCTTTTCAAAAAGATCTCGTAAGTTTTTTTCTGATCCACCAACCCATTTGTCTAAGACGTCAGCACCTTTTCTTTGAAAAAAGGCCACCTTGCCAATACCTTCTTTATTAATTTCGGTTGCCAAAGCAGCAGCAACTAAAGTTTTTCCAGTACCTATAAATAGCCAAAAAAAGTGTAAAATTATATTTTCATTAACAGATTAATTGTCTTTTAATGTCTTTTTGTTGATAAATATTTTTTTACCTTGTGTCATACTTTACAGTAAACTGTATATTATTTAACACCTTCTCTGGGTATTGCTTTCATATCAAGAAAATTCCGCAACTGCTGTTCTATTAAAAATAAAGTAATTTACTGTTTCATTTAAAGTAAAGGAATATGAGTTTAAAAAATAAAGCAAAAAATAACTATCTGCTTAGGTCACGTTTACGAATTTAATTAAATAAATAAATCAAAGAATTAAACCCATGCCACATTATTTAATTAGTCTCGTAAGTATAGTCGGAATTATACCCATTTGTAATAACGTCATTTTTGTTTATCTTTGTTTAGTATATTCCAAAAAGCGGTGACAACGAACTTAAAAAAAAATTGGATCTGATAATTATTATTTTTTTATATTTTTGGTTATGTGAACTATTCGTCACTGTCAATCAAAAACATTGGTGTGTCAACTTGTTGTCGAAAGCTATTTCAAAAAGTTTTAAATAATGCCGAGAAAATGATATAATTAGTATAATAAACAATCGCAGCTGATAATTTTAAATATTTTGGCTTTTTTTTCAATGGAAAAAGGAACAAGTCCGTAACGGAGTCGCACTTCAAAATGAGAATATAATAAAGCGAGCCGCAGATGCAACAAAATTGAACACAACAAAGATCGCAAATACTAAGAAGAATGAGATAAAATCAGACAAGGATTACGCTTCCAGTATGTTTTCCAAGCAAAAGACCGCAAAATCGAAAATTACAAAATATTTGAAAAATTTAATTGGGGATACAACTTATTCTATGTACGCCAGAAAAGAATATATAATATTGGCAAAAAAAGGCAAAACCTTGGGGAAGAAATTAAATGTCTTGAGTTTTCTATCGACTTCCTAAGAAGATGGATCAAAAGTATGAGCTTCATGCGAAAAAATCCAAATAATAGAAACAATTTGATGGACTTGCCAGATATTGTTAATAAAATAATCAAGTTTTTAAGAGTTTTTATTAACGAGACGTGGATCTTCTAGTTGAAAAAAGACAATAAATTAAAAATTATCAGCTGCGTTTGTTTATCGTAATAGTCCACAGTACAGGCCCCCAACAAATTGATTACCACATGCTTTATAATTTAAGTAGGAACTTCGTTTCGACGAGTCTACCACACTTTTCCTCTACCACGACTTTTCTCGATTCCTCCGCTTTTCCGCTCGAAAAAGCCCTATATTATGGCGATTTCCCAAGGTTCTAAAAACTCACGACCACAACTTTTTTTTTTAGCTAAAGTTACTGGAATTTTTGTTAAAAATGTGAATTTAAACTTGTCCGACAAAAATTTGTCCGACTTTTTCATGTCTACCGCTCGAAACATGCCCAAATGACAGGGTAAAAACCGATCACCACATAGGTAATTTTGGTAAAATTAATTGTAAATGATTTATAAAATAATATCCTATGGTTGTCCGACAAATTTCAAACCGCATTTTTCAGTCCGACAGCTGGAAATTGGAATTTTGACGGGATATAAAAATCGTTTCACATGTCGGACAAAAATAACACACGAAAGAAAAGTATTTTTAAAGGAAAAAAATATATTGCCCGACAAAAATATATCCGCAGATCTTTAGACCGGTAAATAAAGTATGTGGTAATCAACTGGCCAGGGGGCCTGTACTGTGGACTATAATATTGGTCATTGTTATTAAATTTGTTAATAAACAAATACTACAAGATTACTTTTGAGATAGAAAGTGCATAGAGACAGATGTAAAATTTATAATATACTGCTAAATCATCA
>JAHBCN010008535.1:0-38348 GCA_019359885.1 Listronotus oregonensis | reverse complement strand
AATGTTCCAATATCTGGACCCTTAATTTAACAAAAAGCACTTAAGGCAGCAAGCAATTTAAAAGTGGAAAACTTTTTAGCCTCGAATGGTTACCTGGCAATACTGGTCACCCTTCTATAAAGGCCAATTATTCTTAATTTTATGGTGGCCGTTATATACAAGTTTTACTGTTTTTTTTTTAAATCTTTATGACAGCTCACAAAGGATTATTATATATGTATGTTATATCCTACGGATTATATATACATATATAAACCTAAGTACCAAAGTACCGTGAGTGCCGGGTTTTCCGGTGTTTAACCCATTTCTTCCCAGTTTTTCCGTCAACGTTGTCCAAGCACTGAAACATGCAAATGTTGCATTTTACAGCACCTTTTAGACAACGCGGTAGTGCCACCACGGACGTTATTTTTAAATAAGTACTACCTAAAAGTGTCCTCCGGCACTGGGAATCGAACCCGAATCGCCGGGCCCACGAGCCGAAACTCTGACCACTACGCTACCGGAGACACTGATACCATTATAGTAGGAGAGATAGAGCTAAGATTAGGCCGTCATCGATGATATGGTATTTCTTCATTTTAATGTGTTTAGTCAATGCCAACAGCTACAATCCCGCGCATGCGGACGCACTTGTGGATACCCCTTGTAGGTAGCAAAGGTTAGAGCTGCTGATTTTCTCAAGGAAAGGCCGACATTGATGCTTTGCTTAAAAATTTATCAGGTGTGTAGGTATCGACATAAAAAGGCGAATACAAAGGGGGTGATGGCGGTATGCATTCCTGTGCAAAGCCAACCAAACCAAAAACAAAGGGGGTGGCGAATATGGGTAAAGATGGTGAATATCGATTTATAGATTAGTTATTTATTAGGTAAGCACCAAAATCTAAAAACAAACAAAATGAAAATAGTTACCGAGATACGAGAGCCCACATGAAAAAAGTGCTCTGGGTAAGTTACATTGACTCCGTTTTACAGGCCTTTGTGTGTATACCTAGCTGTTCTCTGGGGTTCAATAATAAGTGGATAAAAAGGTGGACATATTACTGATAATGGCCTTTTCCCTAAATTTTTATCACCTTTACCATTGTCCTCCGCCCTTTTTGTCTTCATCCAAGTGTCCGCTTTAGGGATTTTATTTAGTTATGTCAGTACCTAGTTACCGACACATTTTTATGCATACCATGGATGACAACCTTAAGCTAAAAAAGTGCAACTTTTTCCCTTTTAGCTACCCCCTTTATCCACAAGTGTGTAACTATTGGCATTAAATGAACATATTACAATGAATAATGAAGGCCTTATCTCGGCTCATTCTTTTAGGCCATTACATTCGTTTGATTAAAAACATTATTCGTGGGCTATTAAACTCCAAGAGAGATGCCGATCTATTCCCTGGTGATGGGCCTAGTCGGGTATTTTTGATAATTAAGTATTTCAGTTATCGTTGATTTTTTTTTTTTGAACTAGTACTCTAGTCCAAGGACTCGCATTGGTATTCGAATGCTTATTTTAGTATTCAAATAATTAATTGAACTCGAATACTGTTTTGAATTGCCCCAATGCTTATTCGTTAACAGCAGTATTTGTATTTGACACAATATTTATTTAAGGATCTTGGAAAGAATTATTTATAAATGTTTGCATGTAATCTGTCGTTTTAAGTTCTTCTAAGCATGAATAAAAATAATAAGTAAATAGAGACTCTTATTTTTACATTAAAAAAACATTCGCTCCTAAATGAAAATATATTTTATAACTATTAATGGTTACTTTACGTTCGTAATCTTAATTGAGCAATTTTCAATTCTCATTAAAGCCTTAAGTATTTGTAATTTAAACAAAATTGAAGAAAATAACTAACACACCAAAAAAAATTAATGCGATTGTTGCAGTCAAATAATTTTATTGTTAACCTGTGTCAAACGTCAAAACGATAGAAACACTTGACGTTGATTTTTTTTTGTACTCGAATAAGGTGGTCACATTAGAAAGAGAAAGCAACATTTATCGCCGTTGATATCTCTCTCTTACACCATACCTGATTCGCCGATTATTTGAATCAGCGAATCAGATACGCTGTGAGAGAGAGACAGCAACGGTGATGGCTGTTGCTCTCTCTTTCTAATGCGAAGCGCTTTGCTTTATCCCTCCAGGTTAGCTCAATATGCTCAAAGATCCGAATACTGTATTTTCGGTACAAGAGTACTTACAATTAGTACTTTAATCAGCCTGACTCTTACTCATCACTACTATCCAGTGCTTGGACTCAACTAACGCAAGCTCTATCACTATTACTGACTTTCAAGCGGGCAGTGGTTTTCATAAAGATTAAGAGTTAGCTGGCCGCATTTGTCGGATTGATCTTAGACGGCTTCGAATTTCTTCGAGTAAATGTTCCAACACACGTTAAGGAGGAAGGAGGAGGTCAACAAAGTGTGACATCATGTAACAGAGGAGAGAACGATTTATAAGCTATGCAACGTCACACAAATCCGTATTTATTATTACTTACCATGGAAGTCTCAACGAAAATGTATAATACGAGCGTACCTATTATAGTTTTAGCGGTATAATATTTTAACGAATTTGACTTTAACATTGCCACAGATGCTAATAGGAAGATGTGAGTAGGAATACCGGTAGGTTGGGCCCGACAATAACCACTCCCGTTTAGCTTAAATGTCCGATAAGTTCCATGTTATTTTTCCGATCTCTTAAAAGTCCGATAATAACCACTCCCGTTTAGCTTAAATGTCCGATAAGTTCCATGTTATTTTTCCGATCTCTTAAAGGTCCGATAATAACTACTCCTGTTTAGCTTAAAGGTCCGATAATTACCAAGTTATTTTCCCTGTCTCTTAAAGGTCCGATCCCACGCTTCCTTTTCCATCTATCGGGGGCTTACGTCACGGTATTTTCTTGAATATTGTTTTTTGTAGACAGGCCACTTCTGTTTTTTTTAAAAAAAGTTTTTGGAGTCACGGTAGAATCGAACTCGGGATCTTCGTATTGCGAGATTTACGCGTTACCACTTCACCCTTGGGGTATTGAAATAAGTGAAGAAAATTTCTACATGGTCAGGAACTTTCTTTGCGACAGCGGGCAACGGTGACATCTATAAAACATCGGTGGACGGAAGTGGAACTACAACAGACGAAGGCACATGCTTTCGCATTCAAGACAACGGAAGGTATGGGCGGCGGGCGGTACAGTAACCTTTTTCTGTATAAATGAAAATCGATATTTCACTACCGATAGGTACTTTTTCTTTTAGGGTTATAGAAGAAAGAATTTGGTATCTTTATTTACAATACAACTTGAAAGTATATGGAAACCGCACTAAAAAAATGGTTTTGCTGAAAAGATAGCTTTGCACAGTGGTATTATTCAATGAGGTTAATCTGGGGTGCGATTATTGTTAGTTGAAAACATAAAACTGAGTGTGTTAATATTAAAATTTGTTAAACTTTCACAAAAAAATAAGTTATATCAGGACGAATTTATGGCCTAAATAATTTAAAAAGTAGGTTTGACCAAGAGGAGCCATAATATATTAGAATCACACAAATACTGTTAAAATTATTTGAATTGTTTTTTCTAGGTTTGTAACTTTTATAACTTTAGAGAAAAAAAAATATTTTTCCATTTTTTCTTATGTTGATTATCACTTATGTAGATAACATTTTTAATAAATTACGATAGTTGTTAATTTTTCCGGTAAAACTTGTGCTTAATAGGCCATAATATAATTGTTAGAAATCCAAAATGACTTTAAATTAATAAATTAGGGCGCGCAAAAACCTAAATTATTTTTAAAATAAATAGGTATATACAAAACAACTTAGACAAAATTATGCTGGCGCATTTTTTTTCTAAAAATAATAAATATAGAAGAAACTGGTTTTTTTAGCGATTCATGGGTTTTATTATTTTCAATACTCAGTTTTTGTTACAGGTATCTTAAACTTCTACAATACTAACAATAAACTTCTGCATTAGAAAAATTTAATATAAAGAGTGCAAAAGCACAGACTTGTAAAAAGAAAAGTTCTAAATTGTAAGAACCACACTTAAGAAAAAACGACAGTGGATTTTAATATCAGTTTTACTGAAAATGGAACAGATTTTTATTTATTTTTTTTGGCGAAATATTACTGTGTGTGTAACCAGAACGTGACTAAATACATAGGATAAAATTCTGGTTTTAAGTAAGAAAATATATCATAAGTCCTTAAAATAGACTAAAACAAAAATACCTTCATCCTTTGTATTTTAGTTTACGGTATACAGGACTGAAATTGTCATATGGAAATCAAAGTATATAATAATTTAATTTGGGTTTCTATATAATTTAAAGTGTGGGGTACCGGGTTCCCTAACAAACGAAAAACACTGTTTTTATATTCATTATGTCTGTACGTCTATCTGTGTCTCTCCTCCCTTATCTGCAGCCCGATCCTTGTTAATCTGGTCCTTTGACTCGTCTGTCTGTCTGTTAGTCTATCAACATGTTGGACTATTTATCTGGTTATCCGCCTGTCTATATGTAGGTATGTTTCCTTCGCAATATAAGATAACCACTAAACATTAAAAAAGCTAAAACCACAAAAACACTATATCTTTTTCTTAGCATTTTTTATTAAATAACATATTTATAATACAATAATTTATTCTATTTTCTGTCGCTTATATCCAAACGGTAGAGAGCTGCCATCCTCCAAAAATTTTCTTTTTGTAGAATTTGGTCTATATAGCTTCACTTCCGTACGTGTCATGACCTGGTGCTCTTTTGTTCTTCTGAAATTCTTTGACACAATAGGTATAGGGTCGGTCCTGTTCAATACCGTGTTTTTTATAGAATCGAAATTGACCAATTGAGAGGCTTCATAATTAATGTTAATACCTTTTACTTTACAAACAACCTTTTCGTCACTTGTGTCAGTGGAAAATACTTTATAGGCGTAGTTTTTTGGCCCTCCAGAGACGAATTCTGTAATATAGGAGCCAGAGCCATAACATTCCAATTCGTCTGTCATATCGCCGATAAACTGACCTGTAGGTATATCTGCTTCGTTATCTTTTGAAACGTAAATAACTGAATCGGTATCGTAGTATAGTACCCTTTTGTTAAGTTGTTCAAGATAACTATACAATTTAAGTCTCGCTTGGGCCGTAACGTAGGCTGCAATAACAACATTTACAGTAGGGAGAGGATCAAAAGTCTCCTCTGTAAATTCATACCCAACTACTAAGGTATCTTCATTTATTGGAAGAACGCTATTAACATGTAGTGAAGGATTTGTCAATATTGAAAAGAATTCCGAGGGATTGTTAATAATTTTAGTTTTTGGTTGATTCTCTTTTTGTCCAAATTTTCCCCAGAAACTATTAAGCATTAATTTAGCTAACGAACGAAGACCTGGATTCTCCAAAATACGAGCATACCTCAGCTCGACATCTTCTTTTTCTAAGAATTCTACGATGTATTTGTTTCTTTCGTTTTCTGTTTTACAATTTTTAGGCCAACCCGATGCTTCTTGTTTTATCTGAATAAATGTGTTCATCATTTTTGTAAAAATGCCTTCTAAATTGTCATCTTTATTAAACTGTCGCATCTCGTATTTCCAAAATTCAGAAACATATAGGATTTTATAACCCTTTTCGACCGCTTTTAAAATTTCATCTAGAACCCAAGTTCCCTCCAGAGTTCGTTCTTCATCGGAATGTTGGCATTCCTGAAGGTTCATATTTTCTCCGCAGGAGCGACACAAGACAAACATTAATTTATTATTCATCTTAATAGGTAGCACAGGATGATAAATATGTTTTGGGGGAAGAATTTTGCATTTAATTAGACCATTCACTTTATTTAAATCCAAATCTTTACAATCTTCTCCAACAAGGACCTCTGGATGACCGATGGGAAATTTTCCGTACTTGCAAACATATGGGTACAGAGAACAAATATCAACGTATTTAATTTTTTCATCTTCTTTTGGTTTATAATATTTCCAAACATTTCCAGTGCGGCCTCCGTAAAAAGCATCTCTTGGATTTAAGGGGATCGAAGCTATTATGGGATGGTTCTTGATAAATGCTTCGATATTTGAATCTTCTTGTAACATTCTTCTAAACTGACATTCCCACATTTCATGTACCGTAAAGCCAAAACTTCTTAGATGTTCAGTAGTGGCCACGGTTGACTCATACCTTAAGTTTAAGGTCTGCGAGGGATCATTTAAAACAGGATCGTTTCTTGTGTTTTTGTAGCAAATCGTACAGCCGTGGAAATAACAACCTTGAAACTGAAAGACTTCTTTTGTTTCCGGGCAAAAACCATCTACCTTTAAACCATGTAAAATAACCTCTTGTTCTTTGGCTGCATGAATAATATTTATCTTTCTTTGGTGTTCTTCCCAAATCAACCATTGAATTGCAATTTTACTTTGCCGGTCTCTCCATCTGTAGCCATTTTTGGGAATTATACCTATCGTGTTGGGCTGGAGGAAATTTCTGCGAAATACCTTATTACAGGCGCTTGCTATGGTAGTAGCTTCTGTAAAAGGACAAACATTTGCGGTGTTCATTAGCTGTTCCCTAAATTTAAGACATGCTCTGGTTAAAATTTCAACGTCTAAGATACAGTAGCCAGCTAGATCTATTTGCATATCAAACTGGTCGTTTCGGTGTTTCTCGTACCAGCTAATAAATTTTGCTCTATCTTCTTTCTTCATCTCATCGGGGCTGTAAAATTCTTTGTTTGGTAATTTTCCAACATAATTTTCATTTTCTCTCGTATTAAACAGATGTGGAAAGTAACCCTTTTTAAAATTATAATCGAGACCAAACGCCTCAGGCAGCTTGCTAAGGGGCATTGGAAAATAGTTTAAAGAGTCAATAAATTTCACGTTCCCCACAATCATACTAATAATTTTTGTACCTCTCATGATAAGATCTGGAGTTAAATCTGTCTTAGTTAAAATATAATTTAGGATAAATTGGTGATCAAACGATTGTCCATTGTGGGCCATAATGACAATATTTTTGAATTTTCGCCTCCATTGTAGGACATGTTGTGTGAAGGAAGCTACAGGATCTTGTCCTCTTAAAACTTGAAGACGTACTCCACATTTATTACAGCGTATAACGTCAGTGTTTATGCAAGTATCACAGCATTGTTTAAATACACACAAATTAGGTTCATGAAGAAGAGAACCGTTTTCTAAGACCTCCTCTTGACGGGTTTCTAAATCATAAAAAATAAAAAGAATATCTTTAAGTTTAGATTTTCCCATATCTCTTTGAATATAACACAAATGATTATGGGGCACATGCCTGTAACAATTCTTGAAAAAAATCTCCCCACATATGTGTATTCTTTGATCTTTCATTGTAGTGAGACAGTTTTCACATCTTTTAATTTTGTTACATACAGAGAAATTTTTATCATAAGACTTATCTTTTATATGATTATTAAAGCATGCTTCACCCCTAAAGTAACGTTTACAGTTGTTACATTTTCTCTTGACTTGGTCTGCCGTACACTTTGGGGATTGAAAACACCCGGGGCATGTGCCTCCACAACGGTGCTCGTCTTTGTGCTCGTAGGGAATATGGCATATCTCACAGAAATAACTAGCCGCAAAGGCGGCTGTTAGTGAGGTTATAACGTTGTAATGGTCTTTGTGGTGTAATAAATTCAGCCTTCTATCGCTCTCTACAGATCCTTCAAAATTACATTTCTTCCCTTTGAACCATATTTGTAAACAACAATTTTAAATGTTTTTAAATGTTGTTGGAACTTTTGCAACTCTGGAATTCCTGCTCCGTCTTTCGGAATACTAATGTTGGCCTCATTCAATAATTTTATTGTTCTTTGTGTTTGAATTTTACAAACATCTTTTCTTATTTTATTAAACTCCGGATCATTTGTTACCTTGGCCATAGCCACTACCAGTGCACGGGGAAGACATAGGTTATCGGTATTTTTAATTGTTATAATTCCTTTTCGCATTATACATTCCTCTACAAATGTGTTATACTTGTGTGTTCTCCCTTTTCCTTCAGGCATTCTTACAGAGGTCACTCCAAGACAAAAGGAATCCGTGTTAAAACCAGAAGAATTAGATTGGTAAATACTGCTGATAACACCCCATACATCTTCATAATTTACTTCTCTAGCTGGCTTAAAACGGATCCAACCTTCACCTCTATTAAATTCTTTGGAGCAAAAACTAAATCCAACCTGATCTGTCGGGTTAAGGTCATCGGTTGCTCTGTTAATTATTTGACTAATAGCATCCCGGAGCCAGCCAATAGGTTCAGATCCAGTCGGCACTGGTTTTAACCTAAACTCGACACTACGACCGGTAACATTATATCTTCGGATCTTCTTGATGCTGTCTTTAATAATAATAAACTTTTCCATTTTGTTTCTTTAAGTTTTTTAAGAACAAAATCGTCTTGCAAGGGTTTATTTTTTAAAAATCACTATTTTAATACTTTTTTAAACCTCAGACTCAAGTAACAATCTTCAATCATTTGCTAATTAAAGGGTCTTAGTCTCTTAGTCAGTTTCTCAACTCTGAAACAAGAGAAGAAAATTTTTATTTTATGTAGAAAATATCAATACTATACGGGAAAATATAAAAAAATCTTTTTCGGGAATCGTTTATTTTGAGTATTAACGTTTCAAAAAAATTATTTGAGGAGTTTCTATTAATAAACGATTTTAGTATAGGCATTTTGAAAAAAAACACAAACTAACAGTGGGTCTTTTATAACTTTTGTCGTTTTTATAACAATCATTAAAAAACATTTGGGAAGTTGGTTTTTAACGAAAAAAAAAAAAAAAAAAAATTTTAAAAAAAAAAAATTAATTAAAAATCTGGAAAAAAATTTTTTAATAATTCCCAAAAAAAATTAAATTTTTTGGGAAACAAAAAACTTTTTTTTTAAACTTCAAGAAAAAAGGGATCTTGTATTTAGGGATTTTGAGATAAATAAAAAGGAAAATATTTAAATTTTTTTTAGCAACTCTGAATTACTTACCTATTTAGTCATATATTATAACCACAAAATAATTCGGTTACCACTATTCCCGGGGGTTTTAAAAAAACTTTTCTGACGTTCCCTACCGCACAACTATATAAAATAATTAACGTCTGCTATCTTATTTTAAAATGTTATTTCAGACGGTGCAGAAGTATGAGGGAGCCCTCTACCCACGATTTAATACATAAAATTTGTTTTTTTTTAATTTCTCTGAAGGAAAAACTTAAAAGTTTTTTCAATATTTTATTTTGTATTTTTTGTTTTGTTTTTTTTTTTTTTTTTTCTAAAGCTTTTTTGTATCTAGGATCTTCCTTATAAAAATTTGTTATATTGACCTCCCCCAAAAAAAAAAAAAAATAAAATTTGGGGTTTAAATTTCCACAAAAATTTGTAAAATTGGGGAAAGAAAAATAACTTAATTATTAGATTAAAATTTATAAAAAATGAAAAAATTTTGTAAATATAATTTTTTTTTTAAATTAATTTTTTTTTTAAATTTTTTTTTTTTGTTGTTTTTAAACCAAACCTAGAAGTGTTTTATATTTCAAAAATTTTAAAAAAATAGAAATTTTAAATATGATTTTTTTTAAAAATTTTTTAAAAAGTTCTAAAAAAATTCGGCAACTAAAACAAAAAGAAAAAACGCAACTTTTTAATTTTTGTTTTTAAAAAGAAAAAAAAAAAAAAAGTACAAAATAAAAAGAAAATTTTTTTTTTTAAAGGGCATTTTTTATTGGCAGGAAAGGTTAAAATAATTTTGTAAAGCATTTTAAATTTATTAATAAAAATTTTTTTTTAAAATTTGAAAATTTTGCAAAAATTTTTTTTTAAAAAATTTTTTTTTTGTTTGAAACCCGGGAAAAAAAAAAAAACCAATCAATTTATTTCTTTTTAAAATTTTGGTTCAAAATTTTTGGGGTTTTTTAATTAATTTTTCCCTTTAAAATTTTTTTAATGCAAATTTATTATTTTTTTTCTCCGAATTCAAATTGGAATATTTAAAATTTTTAAAAGTTTTAAAAAACCGAAAAACCTTTAAAAATTTTTTTAAAAAAGTCTTTTTTTTTGAAAATTTTAAAAAATGTAAAAAATTTAAATTTTTCTAACAAAAAAAAAAAAATTTTTTTTTTTTTTTTTTTAGAAAAATTAAATTTTTTAATTTTTAAAAACAAAAATTATAAAAAAAACTTTTTTTATTTTAAAGGTTTTTTTTTTTTTTTTAAAACTTTTTTAAAATATTTAAACTTCTTTAAAAAAATAATTTAAAGAAATAAAAAAATAAATTTTTCCAAAGGGAAAACTGATAAAAAAACCAAAACAAAAATTTGAAAAAAAACTTGTTTGGGTTAAAGTTTTGGTTTTTAAAAATAAAGAAAATTTGTTTTTTAAAAAAAAATGGAAAATTTAAATTTGCCAAAAACAAATTTTTATTTAAAAATAATAGTTTATTAATCCATTTAACCTTCGTGGGGCCCAATAAAAAAATGCCTTTCAAAGAAATTTTTTTTTTATTTTGAAAATTTTTTAAATTTTTTTTTTTTCAAAAGAAATTAAAAGTAGTCGATATTTCATTATTGTTTAAGTTCCTTTCTTTAAACCTTTTTAAAATTAAAAAAAACAAATTTAAAAACATTTTTAAAAAATTTTTTAAAAAATTTAAAAAAACCCCCTTCCTAGGTTTTGGTTTCGGAAAACAAAAAAAAAAAAAATTTTTAAACAAAAAAAAAATTTATTAAAAAAAATTATTTTTGGGAAAAATTAATCAAAATTGACTTTTTACCCCTTTTAAAAGTTTCAAAATTTCAGAAGAAATTTTTTTTTTGCTTGTAATTTATCCGAGTTCAACCTACCAACGAATTTTTATAAGGAAGACCCTAGTACAATAAAACCCATGTTGGCAGAAAAAAAAAAAATAAAAACGAAACACAACAAATAAATACATAAAAATATCTGTAAAAATTCTTGTATTACCTTAGAGAAATTCAAAACAAAAAATTTAGATAATAAAAGTGGAGATTTTCATATTTGCAGTCAAATCAAATTTTACAAATAAATAAGCAAAATATCTTATTTTTATGATTTGCGGGAGGGTCAGAAAGGGGAAACAAATTTTTTTAACAAGCCGTGAATTGGTAAAACCGAATTGTTTGTGGTTTAATTAGAAAAAGGTAAGTTTTCAATTCTAAAACAAATTAATATTGTCTCCATGGTTTTATCCAAAATCCCCAAATACAAGAGTTTTTTTGAAGATTAAAAAAAAAAATGAATTTTAATAAAATTTCTTTACAAGGGGTTTATTATTATTTTAAAGGTTACTCCCAAATTCTTTAAAATTATAATCGAGACCAACGTAGGCAGCTTGCTAAGGGGCATTGGAAAATAGTTAAAAGAGTCAATAAATTTCACTTTCC
The DNA here is from genome assembly GCA_019359885.1 of Listronotus oregonensis. Taxonomy (NCBI): domain Eukaryota; kingdom Metazoa; phylum Arthropoda; class Insecta; order Coleoptera; family Curculionidae; genus Listronotus; species Listronotus oregonensis. Next base: position 26,880 of record JAHBCN010008535.1, on the reverse strand, counting down.
CCACAATCATACTAATAATTTTTGTACCTCTCATGATAAGATCGGGAGTTAAATCTGTCTTAGTTAAAATATAATTTAGGATAAATTGGTGATCAAACGATTGTCCATTGTGGGCCATAATGACAATATTTTTGAATTTTCGCCTCCATTGTAGGACATGTTGTGTGAAGGAAGCTACAGGATCTTGTCCTCTTAAAACTTGAAGACGTACTCCACATTTATTACAGCGTATAACGTCAGTGTTTATGCAAGTATCACAGCATTGTTTAAATACACACAAATTAGGTTCATGAAGAAGAGAACCGTTTTCTAAGACCTCCTCTTGACGGTTTCTAAATCATAAAAATAAAAAGAATATCTTTAAGTTTAGATTTTCCCATATCTCTTTGAATATAACACAAATGATTATGGGGCACATGCCTGTAACAATTCTTGCAAAAATCTCCCCACATATGTGTATTCTTTGATCTTTCATTGTAGTGAGACAGTTTTCACATCTTTTAATTTTGTTACATACAGAGAAATTTTTATCATAAGACTTATCTTTTATATGATTATTAAAGCATGCTTCACCCCTAAAGTAACGTTTACAGTTGTTACATTTTCTCTTGACTTGGTCTGCCGTACACTTTGGGGATTGAAAACACCCGGGGCATGCCTCCACAACGGTGCTCGTCTTTGTGCTCGTAGGGAATATGGCATATCTCACAGAAATAACTAGCCGCAAAGGCGGCTGTTAGTGAGGTTATAACGTTGTAATGGTCTTTGTGGTGTAATAAATTCAGCCTTCTATCGCTCTCTACAGATCCTTCAAAAATTACATTTCTTCCCTTTGAACCATATTTGTAAACAACAATTTTAAATGTTTTTAAATGTTGTTGGAACTTTTGCAACTCTGGAATTCCTGCTCCGTCTTTCGGAATACTAATGTTGGCCTCATTCAATAATTTTATTGTTCTTTGTGTTTGAATTTTACAAACATCTTTTCTTATTTTATTAAACTCCGGATCATTTGTTACCTTGGCCATAGCCACTACCAGTGCACGGGGAAGACATAGGTTATCGGTATTTTTAATTGTTATAATTCCTTTTCGCATTATACATTCCTCTACAAATGTGTTATACTTGTGTGTTCTCCCTTTTCCTTCAGGCATTCTTACAGAGGTCACTCCAAGACAAAAGGAATCCGTGTTAAAACCAGAAGAATTAGATTGGTAAATACTGCTGATAACACCCCATACATCTTCATAATTTACTTCTCTAGCTGGCTTAAAACGGATCCAACCTTCACCTCTATTAAATTCTTTGGAGCAAAAACTAAATCCAACCTGATCTGTCGGGTTAAGGTCATCGGTTGCTCTGTTAATTATTTGACTAATAGCATCCCGGAGCCAGCCAATAGGTTCAGATCCAGTCGGCACTGGTTTTAACCTAAACTCGACACTACGACCGGTAACATTATATCTTCGGATCTTCTTGATGCTGTCTTTAATATAATAAACTTTTCCATTTTGTTTCTTTAAGTTTTAAGAACAAAATCGTCTTGAACAAGGGTTTTATTTTTAAGAATCACTATTTTTAATACTTTTAATCCTCAGGACTCAAGTAACAATCTTCAATCACTTTGCGTAATTAAAGGATCTTAGTCTCTTAGTCAGTTTCTCAACTCTGAAACAAGAGAAGAAAATTTATTATTTTATGTAGAAAATATCAATACTATACGGTAAGATATAAAAACATCTTTTTCGGCAATCGTTTATTTTGAGTATTAACGTATACAAAAAGATTATTAATGCAGGAGTTTCTATTAATAAACGATTTTAGTATAGGCATTTTGAAAAATACACAAACTAACAGTGGGTCTATTTATAACTTTTGTCGTTTTTATAACAATCATTAAAAAACATTTGGCAAGTTGGTTTCTTAACGAAAAAAATAAAAAAATATATATATATATATATACTATATATATATAAAAAAAAAAAAATAATAAAATAAATATAATATATAATATATATATATATATATATATCCTGAAATTTAGAAAAATTATAATTTCCAAATGTAATTGGGAAACAATCTCGAAAAGATTGTAACTAACTTGGGTAACTACATTTAATAATAATAATACTTTGTATAAGAAAGATCTATTAAAATTGCATTTTTTTAATCTTCAAGAAAAGGCATCTTGTATTTAGGGATTTTGACGATAAATACCATAGGAGACAATATTAATTTGTTTTAGCAACTCTGAAGTCACTTACCTATTTAGTCATATATTATAACCACAAACTAATTCGGTTACCACTATTGGCGGTGTACTTTGAACTCGCTTGCCCTACCGCACAACCTATATTAGAGATAAATTAACATGTCTGCTATCTTATTTTAAAAATGTGTATATCAGACGGTGCAGAAAGTATGAAGGCGGCATCTAGCGACGATTTATTATACATAATTTAGTTTTTCTGTTATAATTTCTCTGAGGGGCCATACTTATAAAAGTTTTACAAATATTTTATATTTTGTATTGTTGTTGTGTTTTGTTTTGTTGTTATCTAGAGATCTTCATTATTAAAATCGTTAGTAAGTTAGACGCTACCCAGTTAAATAAAATAAAATTTGTGCTTCTGAAATTTTCTAAGCTAACATTTGTAAAATTAGGTATAAAGAAAGTAACTTAATTATTAGATTACCGCGTAATTTAGGGTAAAAAATGAAGTAACTATATTATCAATAAAATAAATGTATGAAGTTTCACCTTGTTTAATAAACACGTATGAATAATTTTTTTTATACAATAATATTTTATTAATATGTCTTAAATTAGTCTTTGTTATTATTCCCAAATTTTTCCGAAACATCTAGAAGTGCTTTTATATTCTCGTAAGAAATGAAAGAAATAGAAATATTAAAATATGAGTAATGTATTTTAAAACATATTATAAAGTTACTTAAAGAAATTCTGGCAACCATAATTCATTATAGGAAATAAACTGTTTTCAGACTTTTTAATTTTTCGTTTTAAAATGATGAGTAGAGAATGTATACACGTATTGAACACCTGGTCCATTCAAGGTCATATGACGTCATCGTGCACTATTTGGGTGCTTGCTCGTGTATACATTCTCTACTCATCATTTTAAAACGAAAAATTAAAAAGTCTGAAAACAGTTTATTTCCTATAATGAATTATGGTTGCCAGAATTTCTTTAAGTAACTTTTATAATATGTTTTAAAATACATTACTCATATTTTAATATTTCTATTTCTTTTCATTTCTTACGAGAATATAAAAGCACTTCTAGATGTTTCGGATAAATTGGGAATAATAACAAAAAGACCTAATTTAAGACATATTAATAAAATATTATTGTATAAAAAATTATTCATACGTGTTTATTAAACAAGGTGAAACTTCATACATTTATTTTATTGATAATATAGTTACTTCATTTTTTACCCTAAATTACGCGGTAATCTAATAATTAAGTTACTTTCTTTATACCTAATTTTACAAATGTTAGCTTAGAAAATTTCAGAAGCACAAATTTTATTTTATTTAACTGGGTAGCGTCTAACTTACTAACGATTTTAATAATGAAGATCTCTAGATAACAACAAACAGCGTTTTGGCAGAATAAAAAAAACAAAACAAAACACAACAACAATACAAAATATAAAATATTTGTAAAACTTTTATAAGTATGGCCCCTCAGAGAAATTATAACAGAAAAACTAAATTATGTATAATAAATCGTCGCTAGATGCCGCCTTCATACTTCTCTGCACCGTCTGATATACACATTTTTTAAAATAAGATAGCAGACATGTTAATTTATCTCTAATATAAGGTTGTGCGGTAGGGCAAGCAGTTCAAAGTACACCGCCGAATAGTGGTAACCGAATTAGTTTGTGGTTATAATATATGACTAAATAGGTAAGTGACTTCAGAGTTGCTAAAACAAATTAATATTGTCTCCTATGGTATTTATCGTCAAAATCCCTAAATACAAGATGCCTTTTTCTTGAAGATTAAAAAAAAATGCAATTTTAATAGATCTTTCTTATACAAGAGTATTATTATTATTAAATGTAGTTACTGCCCAAGTTAGTTACAATCATTTTCCGAGATTGTTTCCCAATTACATTGTGGAAATTATAATTTTTCTAAATTTAATATATATATATTTTTTTATATTTGTTAAGAAACCAACTTGCCAAATGTTTTTTAATGATTGTTATAAAAACGACAAAAGTTATAAATAGACCCACTGTTAGTTTGTGTATTTTTCAAAATGCCTATACTAAAATCGTTTATTAATAGAAACTCCTGCATTAATAATCTTTTTGTATACGTTAATACTCAAAATAAACGATTGCCGAAAAAGATGTTTTTATATCTTACCGTATAGTATTGATATTTTCTACATAAAATAATAAATTTTCTTCTCTTGTTTCAGAGTTGAGAAACTGACTAAGAGACTAAGATCCTTTAATTACGCAAAGTGATTGAAGATTGTTACTTGAGTCCTGAGGATTAAAAAGTATTAAAAATAGTGATTCTTAAAAATAAACCCTTGTTCAAGACGATTTTGTTCTTAAAAACTTAAAGAAACAAAATGGAAAAGTTTATTATTATTAAAGACAGCATCAAGAAGATCCGAAGATATAATGTTACCGGTCGTAGTGTCGAGTTTAGGTTAAAACCAGTGCCGACTGGATCTGAACCTATTGGCTGGCTCCGGGATGCTATTAGTCAAATAATTAACAGAGCAACCGATGACCTTAACCCGACAGATCAGGTTGGATTTAGTTTTTGCTCCAAAGAATTTAATAGAGGTGAAGGTTGGATCCGTTTTAAGCCAGCTAGAGAAGTAAATTATGAAGATGTATGGGGTGTTATCAGCAGTATTTACCAATCTAATTCTTCTGGTTTTAACACGGATTCCTTTTGTCTTGGAGTGACCTCTGTAAGAATGCCTGAAGGAAAAGGGAGAACACACAAGTATAACACATTTGTAGAGGAATGTATAATGCGAAAAGGAATTATAACAATTAAAAATACCGATAACCTATGTCTTCCCCGTGCACTGGTAGTGGCTATGGCCAAGGTAACAAATGATCCGGAGTTTAATAAAATAAGAAAAGATGTTTGTAAAATTCAAACACAAAGAACAATAAAATTATTGAATGAGGCCAACATTAGTATTCCGAAAGACGGAGCAGGAATTCCAGAGTTGCAAAAGTTCCAACAACATTTAAAAACATTTAAAATTGTTGTTTACAAATATGGTTCAAAGGGAAGAAATGTAATTTTTGAAGGATCTGTAGAGAGCGATAGAAGGCTGAATTTATTACACCACAAAGACCATTACAACGTTATAACCTCACTAACAGCCGCCTTTGCGGCTAGTTATTTCTGTGAGATATGCCATATTCCCTACGAGCACAAAGACGAGCACCGTTGTGGAGGCACATGCCCCGGGTGTTTTCAATCCCCAAAGTGTACGGCAGACCAAGTCAAGAGAAAATGTAACAACTGTAAACGTTACTTTAGGGTGAAGCATGCTTTAATAATCATATAAAAGATAAGTCTTATGATAAAAATTTCTCTGTATGTAACAAAATTAAAAGATGTGAAAACTGTCTCACTACAATGAAAGATCAAAGAATACACATATGTGGGGAGATTTTTTGCAAGAATTGTTACAGGCATGTGCCCCATAATCATTTGTGTTATATTCAAAGAGATATGGGAAAATCTAAACTTAAAGATATTCTTTTTATTTTTTATGATTTAGAAACCCGTCAAGAGGAGGTCTTAGAAAACGGTTCTCTTCTTCATGAACCTAATTTGTGTGTATTTAAACAATGCTGTGATACTTGCATAAACACTGACGTTATACGCTGTAATAAATGTGGAGTACGTCTTCAAGTTTTAAGAGGACAAGATCCTGTAGCTTCCTTCACACAACATGTCCTACAATGGAGGCGAAAATTCAAAAATATTGTCATTATGGCCCACAATGGACAATCGTTTGATCACCAATTTATCCTAAATTATATTTTAACTAAGACAGATTTAACTCCAGATCTTATCATGAGAGGTACAAAAATTATTAGTATGATTGTGGGGAACGTGAAATTTATTGACTCTTTAAACTATTTTCCAATGCCCCTTAGCAAGCTGCCTGAGGCGTTTGGTCTCGATTATAATTTTAAAAAGGGTTACTTTCCACATCTGTTTAATACGAGAGAAAATGAAAATTATGTTGGAAAATTACCAAACAAAGAATTTTACAGCCCCGACGAGATGAAGAAAGAAGATAGAGCAAAATTTATTAGCTGGTACGAGAAACACCGAAACGACCAGTTTGATATGCAAATAGATCTAGCTGGCTACTGTATCTTAGACGTTGAAATTTTAACCAGAGCATGTCTTAAATTTAGGGAACAGTTAATGAACACCGCAAATGTTTGTCCTTTTACAGAAGCTACTACCATAGCAAGCGCCTGTAATAAGGTATTTCGCAGAAATTTCCTCCAGCCCAACACGATAGGTATAATTCCCAAAAATGGCTACAGATGGAGAGACCGGCAAAGTAAAATTGCAATTCAATGGTTGATTTGGGAAGAACACCAAAGAAAGATAAATATTATTCATGCAGCCAAAGAACAAGAGGTTATTTTACATGGTTTAAAGGTAGATGGTTTTTGCCCGGAAACAAAAGAAGTCTTTCAGTTTCAAGGTTGTTATTTCCACGGCTGTACGATTTGCTACAAAAACACAAGAAACGATCCTGTTTTAAATGATCCCTCGCAGACCTTAAACTTAAGGTATGAGTCAACCGTGGCCACTACTGAACATCTAAGAAGTTTTGGCTTTACGGTACATGAAATGTGGGAATGTCAGTTTAGAAGAATGTTACAAGAAGATTCAAATATCGAAGCATTTATCAAGAACCATCCCATAATAGCTTCGATCCCCTTAAATCCAAGAGATGCTTTTTACGGAGGCCGCACTGGAAATGTTTGGAAATATTATAAACCAAAAGAAGATGAAAAAATTAAATACGTTGATATTTGTTCTCTGTACCCATATGTTTGCAAGTACGGAAAATTTCCCATCGGTCATCCAGAGGTCCTTGTTGGAGAAGATTGTAAAGATTTGGATTTAAATAAAGTGAATGGTCTAATTAAATGCAAAATTCTTCCCCCAAAACATATTTATCATCCTGTGCTACCTATTAAGATGAATAATAAATTAATGTTTGTCTTGTGTCGCTCCTGCGGAGAAAATATGAACCTTCAGGAATGCCAACATTCCGATGAAGAACGAACTCTGGAGGGAACTTGGGTTCTAGATGAAATTTTAAAAGCGGTCGAAAAGGGTTATAAAATCCTATATGTTTCTGAATTTTGGAAATACGAGATGCGACAGTTTAATAAAGATGACAATTTAGAAGGCATTTTTACAAAAATGATGAACACATTTATTCAGATAAAACAAGAAGCATCGGGTTGGCCTAAAAATTGTAAAACAAAAACGAAAGAAACAAATACATCGTAGAATTCTTAGAAAAAGAAGATGTCGAGCTGAGGTATGCTCGTATTTTGGAGAATCCAGGTCTTCGTTCGTTAGCTAAATTAATGCTTAATAGTTTCTGGGGAAAATTTGGACAAAAAGAGAATCAACCAAAAACTAAAATTATTAACAATCCCTCGGAATTCTTTTCAATATTGACAAATCCTTCACTACATGTTAATAGCGTTCTTCCAATAAATGAAGATACCTTAGTAGTTGGGTATGAATTTACAGAGGAGACTTTTGATCCTCTCCCTACTGTAAATGTTGTTATTGCAGCCTACGTTACGGCCCAAGCGAGACTTAAATTGTATAGTTATCTTGAACAACTTAACAAAAGGGTACTATACTACGATACCGATTCAGTTATTTACGTTTCAAAAGATAACGAAGCAGATATACCTACAGGTCAGTTTATCGGCGATATGACAGACGAATTGGAATGTTATGGCTCTGGCTCCTATATTACAGAATTCGTCTCTGAGGGCCAAAAACTACGCCTATAAAGTATTTTCCACTGACACGAGTGACGAAAAGGTTGTTTGTAAAGTAAAAGGTATTAACATTAATTATGAAGCCTCTCAATTGGTCAATTTCGATTCTATAAAAAACACGGTATTGAACAGGACCGACCCTATACCTATTGTGTCAAAGAATTTCAGAAGAACAAAAGAGCACCAGGTCATGACACGTACGGAAGTGAAGCTATATAGACCAAATTCTACAAAAAGAAAATTTTTGGAGGATGGCAGCTCTCTACCGTTTGGATATAAGCGACAGAAAATAGAATAAATTATTGTATTATAAATATGTTATTTAATAAAAAATGCCAAGAAAAAGATATAGTGTTTTTGTGGTTTTAGCTTTTTAAATGTTTAGTGGTTATCTTATATTGCGAAGGAAACATACCTACATATAGACAGGCGGATAACCAGATAAATAGTCCAACATGTTGATAGACTAACAGACAGACAGACGAGTCAAAGGACCAGATTAACAAGGATCGGGCTGCAGATAAGGGAGGAGAGACACAGATAGACGTACAGACATAATGAATATAAAAACAGTGTTTTTCGTTTGTTAGGGAACCCGGTACCCCACACTTTAAATTATATAGAAACCCAAATTAAATTATTATATACTTTGATTTCCATATGACAATTTCAGTCCTGTATACCGTAAACTAAAATACAAAGGATGAAGGTATTTTTGTTTTAGTCTATTTTAAGGACTTATGATATATTTTCTTACTTAAAACCAGAATTTTATCCTATGTATTTAGTCACGTTCTGGTTACACACACAGTAATATTTCGCCAAAAAAATAAATAAAAATCTGTTCCATTTTCAGTAAAACTGATATTAAAATCCACTGTCGTTTTTTCTTAAGTGTGGTTCTTACAATTTAGAACTTTTTCTTTTACAAGTCTGTGCTTTTGCACTCTTTATATTAAATTTTTCTAATGCAGAAGTTTATTGTTAGTATTGTAGAAGTTTAAGATACCTGTAACAAAAACTGAGTATTGAAAATAATAAAACCCATGAATCGCTAAAAAAAACCAGTTTCTTCTATATTTATTATTTTTAGAAAAAAAAAAATGCGCCAGCATAATTTTGTCTAAGTTGTTTTTGTATATACCTATTTATTTTAAAAATAATTTAGGTTTTTGCGCGCCCTAATTTATTAATTTAAAGTCATTTTGGATTTCTAACAATTATATTATGGCCTATTAAGCACAAGTTTTACCGGAAAAATTAACAACTATCGTAATTTATTAAAAATGTTATCTACATAAGTGATAATCAACATAAGAAAAAATGGAAAATATTTTTTTTCTCTAAAGTTATAAAAGTTACAAACCTAGAAAAAAATTCAAATAATTTTAACAGTATTTGTGTGATTCTAATATATTATGGCTCCTCTTGGTCAAACCTACTTTTTAAATTATTTAGGCCATAAATTCGTCCTGATATAACTTATTTTTTTTGTGAAAGTTTAACAAATTTTAATATTAACACACTCAGTTTTATGTTTTCAACTAACAATAATCGCACCCCAGATTAACCTCATTGAATAATACCACTGTGCAAAGCTATCTTTTCAGCAAAACCATTTTTTAGTGCGGTTTCCATATACTTTCAAGTTGTATTGTAAATAAAGATACCAAATTCTTTCTTCTATAACCCTAAAAGAAAAAGTACCTATCGGTAGTGAAATATCGATTTTCATTTATACAGAAAAAGGTTACTGTACCGCCGCGCCGCGCCATACCTTCCGTTGTCTTGAATGCGAAAGCATGTGCCTTCGTCTGTTGTAAGTTCCACTTCCGTCCACCGATGTTTTATAGATGTCACCGCTGCCCGCTGTCGCAAAGAAAGTTCCTGACCATGTAGAAATTTTCTTCACTTATTTCAATACCCCAAGGGTGAAGTGGTAACGCGTAAATCTCGCAATACGAAGATCCCGAGTTCGATTCTACCGTGACTCCAAAAACTTTTTTTAATAAAAACAGAAGTGGCCTGTCTACAAAAAACAATATTCAAGAAAATACTCGTGACGTAAGACCCCGATAGTATGGATATGGTAGCGTGGGATCGGACCTTTAAGAGACAGGGAAAATAACTTGGTAATTATCGGACCTTTAAGCTAAACAGGAGTAGTTATTATCGGACCTTTAAGAGATCGGAAAAATAACATGGAACTTATCGGACATTTAAGCTAAACGGGAGTGGTTATTATCGGACTTTTAAGAGATCGGAAAATAACATGGAACTTATCGGACATTTAAGCTAAACGGGAGTGGTTATTGTCGGGCCCAACCTACCGGTATTCCTACTATACATATTATAGTCCACAGTACAGGCCCCCTGGCCAGTTGATTACCACATACTTTATAATTCGTGAGGAACTTCGTTTCGACGAGTCTACCACACTTTTCCTCTGCGACTTTTCTCGATTCCTCCGCTTTTCCGCTCAAAAAAGCCCTATATTATGGCGATTTCTCAAGGTTCTAAAAACTCACGACCACAACTTTTTTTTTAGCTAAAGTTACTGGAATTTTTGTTAAAAATGTGAATTTAAACTTGTCCGACAAAAATTTGTCCGACTTTTTCATGTCTACCGCTCGAAACATGCCCAAATGACAGGGTATTAAAAACCGATCACCACATAGGTAATTTTTGATAAAATTAATTGTAAATGATTTATAAAATAATATCCTATGGTTGTCCGACAAATTTCAAGCCGCATTTTTTCAGTCCGACAGCTGGAAATTGGAATTTTGACGGGGTATAAAAAATCGTTGACCACAAACCTAATTTTCACTTTTTTTTTTTAAATTTATTGTAGAAAATAGTGATACACCTGTCCGACAATTTAGTGTCCGCATATTATTAAAAAATCATTAAATACTTTGTAAGGGGCCATCCGTTAAATTACGTCACATTTTAAGGGGGAGGGTGTAGAGGATTGTGACATTGTGTGACAAGGAGTATAGGAGGGTTATCAGCTTTGTGACATCACGTGTAAAAATCTATATTTCTTTAACTCTTTCTATATACTTATAAGGTTTAAGTAGGTTTTATTAGTTGGTGAGCTCACGCCTGCTGTTCTGCCATTACGCGCGGCCGTTGCCCGTGAGTATGAAGGGCAAAAGAACCAGCACCAGCTCCAATGAACTTTTAGTCCGGTGTAGAACTGTTTTGATTATTTTTAGACGTAAAATTTCAAAACATGTGAAGTCGCACTAGGCTCACAAATGTGACGTGTTGTGACAGGAGCGAGGTGGGGTAAAAAAATCATGAAAATCGTGTGACGTTATTTATGGATGGCCCCTAATGAAATTCTATCTATCATATTAGGTGCACTTAAAACGGTTACTAGTCAAACAGCATACAGGGTAGGTCAAAAAATATAAAAATTGTACAGGAGTAAAGTACCCTTATTTCAAAAAATTCAGCAAAAGGTTATAAAGAAAAGTTCAGAATTAAAAGTTATGCCTCAATACCAAAACATGGCCTCTTAAGAATTTTTTTTTTTTAAACCTCTACTATTACTATTACCTTAAACACTCTCATAATTTATTCTAAATCAAATTCAAATTCAAGCATATTTGTAACATTAACAAATATTTTTAATTTTTTAAGGAATCACAAACTTCATGTGTGTTGCAACGTTATTAAACATAAATTTAAAATTTTACAAAAATTCTTTTTAAAAAGGTAAAACATTAGTAATGATAACATGCATATTAAAAAACGCTCTTTTAAACTGCAAAATTTGTATTTTATATATTTATTAAAAAACTGTACCAATTAAAAGACATCATTAAAAAACCTACTTAAATTATCGCGGATACCCATGAAAAAAAAAACAAATGAGGGTTAAAAGTAAACATTATGACAGTTTGGTGACAATATTTTTTTTCTTGAATAATTATTCTTCGCTTATTAAGTTTATTTGATTTCAAATGCCTCCCCCAAAACAGTTATCGTTAGCTGAGAAGGCCGAATTAGTTTTAATATGTAGAGATAACTATAAATCAGTACGTAAAGCAGCGAATATTATATATAAATATTATATATAAATATATATATATATATATATATATATATATATATATATATATATATATATATATATATATATATATATATATATATATATATATATATATATATATATATATATATATATATATATATATATATATAATGAAATTTTATTTTATAAAATAAAATACTTTATTGGCAATTATAAATATATGTACAAAAGTTTTACGAAATTTTTTATCTTTTTTTGTCGGACTAACGATTTGCGGATATATTTTTGTCGGACAATATATTTTTTTCCTTTAAAAATACTTTTCTTTCGTGTGTTATTTTTGTCCGACATGTGGTAAACGATTTTTTATACCCCGTCAAAATTCCAATTTCCAGCTGTCGGACTGAAAAAATGCGGTTTGAAATTTGTCGGACAACCATAGGATATTATTTTATAAATCATTTACAATCAATTTTACCAAAAATTACCTATGTGGTGATCGGTCCTCAATACCCTGTCATTTGGGCATGTTTCGAGCGGTAGACATGAAAAAGTCGGACAAATTTTTGTCGGACAAGTTTAAATTCACATTTTCAACAAAATTTCCAGTAACTTTAGCTAAAAAAAAGTTGTGGTCGTGAGTTTTTAGAACCTTGAGAAATCGCCATAATATAGGGCTTTTTTGAGCGGAAAAGCGAAGGAATCGAGAAAAGTCGCAGAGGAAAAGTGTGGTAGACTCGTCGAAACGAAGTTCCTCACGAATTATAAAGTATGTGGTAATCCACTGGCCAGGGGGGGGCTGTACTGTGGACTATAATATGGGTCATTGTTATTAAGTTTGTTAATAAACAAACACTACAAGATTACTTTTGAGATAGAAAGTGTATAGAGACGAATGTAAAATTTATAAAGTACTGCTAAATCATCATTTGTTAATTTCTAAACGTATAAGAAACATAACAGACTATCAATAGTAAATTTTCTAACCTAATATTGATTGACAAAAATATCCATTTATCTATTTACGCCATACGTTTTTTCTCACCTGTATGACGTAACTACAAATGGGTATAATTCTGATTTTACAAATACCTGCAAAAATATTTTGGTTTTAAAATTTTTTAGTACTTAAACAATTTAGTAGAGCGACGTTTTTGTTAATTTATCAAGAGTTGCAAAACAGTTGAAATTTGGAAAAATTATAACAGTCTTGGATAAGTAAAATTCTTTTTGTGACAATAGATTATTTTAAAAATGTTCGTATTTCCGCAATTTTCCTTTGGGGCAAATTTGTAAAATTTTTAAGCAATTTAAATAATATTATTATTAAAGTTTTGTTTTATGAATAGTCCACAAAGGCTAAAAGGCCTAAAGTGTATAAGTACCAATGTTTTGTGTTCGTGAAGTGAGGTATGATAATAAGAACTTTGAAGTGGAGAAATATGCGACTTCGCTAAATAGATTGTAAAGGAATACATAAAGCGTAACACTTCATGTTGCTATTAAGATAAAAAATACACTACCCAATTCTTTAGCAAAAAAATATTTTTTTTTTGTAGGTAAAAAAGGAAGATTTTTGTGGAATGCTAGTGAAATGAAAGTGCATGGCATTTTTTGGTCACATCTGTAGTGAAAGAAGTTATTACCCAGACGTGAGAACTATCTACAAGTAGGGTTAGACTGGGAATATGAAAAGCATATTTAGTTTAAAAGTGGAGAAAAAGAGGCATAGGTCCTTTACTGCTCGTCGATGAGTAAAAGAAGGAAGCGTTCTTGTATGGACTGGTTAAGATTATTAAGGAGAACGCGTTTTTTTTTTGAAAAAAATGCTATGTGTTGCAAGAGAAGTATTTGCAGACATCAAAGAAAGCCCATCGAAGAAAAATGGGACCAATTGTACTCATTACGCCCTTTTAAATATTACACCTATCAAAAATGACATCAGTACGTGTGATGGTGACTACTTACCAGATCATTTATTGGTAGGTTTTACAGGATGACTGCGATTTATTGACTAGAAAGTAGATCTAGAATGTACGAAAAATAGCCATCTTAAAACAATTTTTACTCATTATGCCATCATAACCAAACAAAATTTGAAGAAAAAAAATATCAGCATACGTGTAGGTCTGTCTGTCGTCCTTGGCTTTTGTTATAAGGTAGAAGTTTGGAAACAATCGTACTTACAAGTAGTATGTTATATTAAAAGTTTTCAAAAGGTTGTTTATAGTGTATATATCTATAAGAAGACGTACTGAGTATAATTGTTTCAAGATGGCTATTTTTTGCACTTTCTGAGTCTATTTCCTACTTAATAAAACGTAGTCGTCCTGTAAAACCTATTAATAAATGATTAGCGCATTTTCAATATTCACTATTTAAAAAGACAAACTGGGCTCATTGGTCCCCTATTTCTTTAATGGGCTGATGGTCTAAAATGTTTTCATTGCTTTGGCAGCTGTACAAAAAAAACTATAGAGGAGCAACAAATTCTCTACAGCTTGTCGATGGGCAAGAAACAGAAGCTCCTGTAAGAGTGATGCCACCATAAAGGCAAATGAATCTTTTTTAAATGAAATTAAGAATGTTAAACACATAGGAATAGTTATTCAGACAAGGTCTGATTAAGAATACATCTACACAGGATGTTTCAAATCAAGTCTGCACTATATTAAGAGTTGTAGAAGATGCCATTAGCCAGTCAAAGGAACAATATTTCAAAGAGGATCTAATTTGGAATACATATAGAGTATACAGATGATAAGAGGAAAAATACTTTTGGATCGAAAATTCGGGCTTTTTTCAAGCTGCTGTGGCAATGGGCGTAATCCGTCATCCTCGAAATTTATACCCACAAGATTAAATGACTCTTTGTTCTGCATAATTCGGCTACTTATAATTAGGAGTAATGACAAACTTCTTCGCGATAACGAACACGATTGTGTTTTTAAAGTACTAAATTGGAAAATATTTATGAATCGTCTCATTCAATAATAATTGAAGGTCCTGTAGAAGAGATATCTGCATTACCCTGCGCTTGTTTTACGAATTGGGCTTAGAGACCAGCTTAAGAGAGCAAATATTAGAAAGAAGGGTACTATCGTCAGCAAAACTATGGAAGTGATTTATAGTGGATATATACAATAGCTGAAGTAAATAAGAAAAATAGTTGGTGCCAGTACTGAGCCCTATGGTACCCTAGCATTAATTTGGCACAAGCTATAAGAAAAGGAAAAAATAATTTATTGATACCACCTGTACAAACACCTATTACAGAGAATAAAGTAAAATATGGTTGTAAGTTCAAACTATTTTGCTCAAAAGGAGAAAAAGTAATTAAAAAAAATTCTTCAATATCTTTTAAAATTTAATTTATATGCATAATTATAAATAAAAAACGTCAATTAAATAAAATAGTTTTCAGGTACTATACATGTTTTAAATAGTAAAGGAAATAAGGTTTTTCTTATGTTACCTGGTGGTCCATAAAACAGTACGCCTCGTGGAGCCTTAATATTAAAATGGGAGAAAACATTACCATGAAGTAGAGGAAAAATAATAACTTCTCGCAAAGTTTTAAGATGATTACTAAGCCCTCCGATTTTGCAGAAGTCAATAGAGTCTTTTGGAACCTTTGTTCTTTTTGGCTGTCTTTGTGGATTGGGTTGACTTTGGTTCTGAAGGGACATTGCAATTTGTAAAAATATACCAAGAAGTGTTTAAATTAAATATGAATCATGGTAAAAATGAAACGTCCGATTTTGACATAATTTTAAACTGACAATACCATTTAGAATCTTCGGTATAAAATTATCAATTATTACTTTTTACCTTTTGTTTCTACACAGGTAACATGTAAAATAGGTGTTTATTATTACTATAGGCGTAAAAAAACTATTTTATTGATTGATCTTGACTTTTTGGATCTAAAATTACCAAATTGGTTAGAAAGATAATCAATTGCTTCAAGAGTAATAAAAAAAGTTTGACGACCAACTTAATTATTTAGCTTTGGTTAACCTTTGCGATGGTCCCTATTAGGCTAGTCATTCACTGGGACTGGAAACCTGCGAACTGCGAAAAATCAAATTTAGGTCAATACCATTTGCATGAAAACATGTGAACGATCATCGTGCATTGCCGCGAGCATGTGTTGGGATCGTTCGGTCATTAACATGCGAACATGTACGTTCATGACTTCGCAACTTTTCGCGGCTTTTCGGTTTCAGTGGCCGACTAACCTTGTACGATTTAAGGGTTGTAAAGGTCAAAGGTACTTTTTAAAAAGATCTTTATTAAAACTTACAGTATAAAATACTAATTACTACTAGAACTCAATATAAATTGGAAATGACCTAAATCTATTACAAGCCTACTATTTATATATAATTAATGGCTAACGTTGCAGATTTAGCTGGGTCAGCGGTAACTGCAATTCTGCTGATTGGGTGGGTTCATGGAACTATAATTTCTCCATCCCCTGGGAAAATTTTGTAAGGGACGAAGAAAAATGGCTTTGCATCTCTTTTGGCTTTGGATGGCTCTTGTTCTGGATTATTCTTTTTTCAAATTAGTTTTATTTTGTAGCCTGCAAAGATCAGAAAAATAGTCATCCAAAAGTAAGTGTGGTGATTTGTCTATGGTTTCATCTCAATTGGCTGTAAATGTTCTTCTTTTTTGGATAGTTTATGAAATTCATCAAGAGAAATCTTGTCCAATTTTAGTGGTTTCAACTTAATCTGTTCCTGAATGGTCGTTTGGGAATTTTTAAATTCCTCGTTATTTGTTTAGAACTCGTAATTTGGTGGTACTTTAATAATAAGAAACGTTTTTTTAAGAACCATTAGTTTTGAAGTTGAACACTGAGTTAAGTCCTTGGTTTTCTGGGGGAATATGGCAATGTAGAAGGCTTCCGTCATTTCTTGAATTAGGTGGCGTTAATAGAGATCGGTATTTTCTGCTTCGGTGTTGGTTATCTGAAGAATTTTAATGATACAGTCTTGTTGGTGAACGTTTCTTGTAGAGATTGTTCGGGGCATAAGTATTCGGGTCCATTTCTTCTACAGGATACATCCATGAATTGGTAAACTTCATAATTTAAGGCTAAGTAAGGGGCAGGTGGAATAATGGTCGTTTTGATTATTTGCAGGTATGGAAAAAGGTGGAAATAAGAAAACTGCTCTCAGGGTATAATTGGAAAATGTATAATAAAAACGAGTGTGCTTCTTACCAAGCAGCTGTCCACGTTCATGAAGTCATAGTATTTTGCCAGGTCTTCATTTAGAGTATATAAAAGTTGCCTCTCTGGATGGTATTCAGTCTCATAAATGTCAAAGCTGCCTCTAAGCCTTTGAGGATTTGCAAGACAACTTAAAGTGCCAGATTCAGTTGATCCAGTATGTTTCTTGTTTGCAAAAAGTGATTAAAGTCAAAAATGAATTTATTAAGTTCAGGGCTGATCTTGATTGTTTCTATTTCAATGGTTTCTTCGGTATGGCTTCTAAGGGTTATGGTTTTGTTGATATTATCCATGACTTTCTTGTGTAGGCTCATATGATAGTTTACTTGTATGATGATATTATTCTGATTTTGTTAAAGAGATGCAATGGCGTTGTCATATTTTATAGCAAAGGTATGTAGACTTGTAAAGTATGGATGGCTTAGTCCTTTTTGATTGCATTGGATACAGATTTGTATTGTGCTTCTAGTAGGTCAACTTCTGCTACTATTGGTTGAAGGTTGAAGTGTATAAAGTCGTGTGTGCTAGTTTGGATCCTGGCTTGGCCCAGCTTGCAAGGAAGGATTCCTGGGTTCTGGTCCTGGATAAGGATTTCTTGGGCTCTGGTTAAAGTACATCTGCAAAGTATTTTTTGTATTAGTTGTTTTATGAGGATGATTCTTTATGTTCTTTCTGTGAACTGTCGTGCCTTGTGTGTCGATAGTCACGATGTTTAAGGGTTTTGGGGGAAAATCTTGGAAGAAGTTTATTTCTTTTGATCATTTTCCGGGTACATATTTTGGTGCTTGGTTTGTATCATATGGGAACTTGTCTTTTGGCTTTTTCTTTTCGATGTATTTTTAGTTCTGTTATTTAGTTCTTTATAAATGGTTTTGGTTTTTTCTCTGTGTTGCTGAGTATAATTGTTGATAAGAGTTTTCTCAATGTCGACGTTAAAGACCTATACTACGTTATATCAGTGGACCTGCAATTGAAGTGATTATTCAAACATACAACAACAAGGTAATTTGAAGAATACACAATAATAATCCTATACATCAGGGTATATGATTTGAAAAAAAAAATGCAAAGGGTAATAGTTTCTATAGGTTCTCTGGACCAATAATGTTTATTTTTGTAATTAAACATTCCTGCTATAGTGAAGAAAGACTTGTCGGTCAATAAAATTTTATTTAAAAATTTTGGATCCTGCTGCATAAACCTAGCTATTTCCAATGCATACTTAGGTCGGTTCTGCATGTTTTGTTCAGGAAGATTTCGAACGGACATAAATTTATAAGGATAAAATTTGTAAAATTTTAAGGTGAAACAAATTTTATAATCTGCTTTATTAGTTCAGATGCCGCATCCGAGATTGATATTTCAGGATTTTCTAAAATTATTAAAAATATTTAGTGCTAGTCCAATAAAAAAAGTATAATAGTT
The DNA here is from genome assembly GCA_019359885.1 of Listronotus oregonensis. Classification (NCBI taxonomy): domain Eukaryota; kingdom Metazoa; phylum Arthropoda; class Insecta; order Coleoptera; family Curculionidae; genus Listronotus; species Listronotus oregonensis. The sequence goes on along the minus strand of JAHBCN010008535.1, from coordinate 8,086 downwards.
ATCCTAAAAAAACGAGGATATCCAAAACTTTGTTTTCATTACTTTCTACTGTTCTTTTCTTCATTTTAAAGCTTTTTCGTTCAATAAACTTTCTTACTATGTATTTAATAGTACCTACAGATGGTACCTGTTGTTAAGGATATAATAGGTAATATTCTCCTTGCGCTTTCGTCACATTATTATTATCGATATTATATAAAATATATTATACTATACTTACTTTACTTACTTATACTATAAAAAAGACGCATAATAGCGATTTTTTGTTCTTCTGAATAGCCCATCGAAAAAATGCAATACAAACTACTTTTAATAGTTAAAATGATAAATTTAAACTTTTTACAATATCAATACGTCAAATTTATTAAAACAATTTTATTGTTTTCATAGCTTTCTTGATACTAATATGTTTTTTTTTCAATTTATTTATATTTTAAGCTTAAATATCTCAAAAATGGTTCATCCAAATATCATCAATGTATATATATTTAAAATCAGAAAAAAAGATCTTTTATTGTAGAGCATAATATACAGGGTGTTCCCTTTAAAAAAGTTGAAATTGCCTATATTTTTCCATTTTTTCATTGCGATATTTTTTTACTGATAAGTTCAAAAGATAATATCGAAAAAGACCTACAATTTTTATATGAAACATTTTTTTCTGTCTTCAAAAATAAAGGCTCCAGAAGCCACGTAAATATAATCAAATACCCTGTACAATTGTGCACTTGTCGAAGACCAAACGGAAAGTTAAAAAAAAAAAAAACAAAAAATGTTTTTTTATTGTTTGTACACTTAAACTTTTCTTAAATTATTTGAAATATAAAAAATAAATTTAGTGAATTATGGTCAAAAATGAAACACTTAAAAAAACTTTATTATAAAATTATTGCAAATTAAAAAAGCCTTTGTTAAACGGTTTGTTTTATTGTTTTTTTTTTTAATAAAGTTGACATGTTTGCATATACATTATTGATGTATTTCGGCCTTTTTAGTCTTTATTTTTTATAAATCCTACGTTTCAACCAGTATACGAAGCCATCTTTAGATTTTTTTTGTTTAAAATTGAAAATAAAACAATAAAACCTTTAGAGCATGACCGTAAAACAGGTTAAATTTTAAACGAAAAACGTAAACACTGACACTTGATCTTTATTCGCTCAGTCATTACTAAAAGAATTATAATTTATACGTTAAAAACATTGTTTAAGCGTTCCAAGGCATGCCTGACCACGACAAATGAAATTTGTTTAATTTTTACTAAAAATGGTCCAATACAGTAATAGTAACAACAAGCTTTAAATTAATTTAATTTTAAATTAAGAATAAATAATTTCATGGGCGTAAAATAAAATCTTTTCATAGAAACAATTGGTTAGTTCTGGATCTAACTGCTGGTTTGTGAAGTTTGGGTTTGTCATCTACTAACTGAATTTCGTGCTGCCTACTAACTACCCCTAACATAATAGCCCAGTCTGTAGGTAAAAATAAGGGCTGTATATGACGTTAATGTCCGACTGGTATATTATTTGACAAATAATAATATTATGTCAAAGTCAGTTAAATACGAAATATTACCCTAGGGCGTTATTTAAAAAAATAACGCCCTAGGGCCTACAAATTTACCAATAAATAAACAATAAATTATCTTCATTTAAGAATTTATTACGAAAATACAAACATACTTACACAATATACTTATCATAATAAAAATTATTTTTTAAAGTAAAACGTAGGTACAATTTTCAAACTAACCAGAAAATTCCACATTTCCATACCCCACCGCAGTTGCTGTGTTACTTGAAGTAATACTTTTCCCAACTACAAGGGAAGCATTAGCCAATTTGGAGCTTTCACTATCATCCACGTACTCTCGTGCTACCGAAGAACTCTTCCAGCCTCCTAACCTCATTAAGCTCTCGGAACTACCGCCCGCATTAGAATGAATTGTTGCCGCTGTACGTCTTAAAGAATGACCTGGGTACGCCTTAGCATCAGGTAAACCCAAATATGTAGCAATCTTAAAGGGTATATTTCCAAATGTATTTTTACCTATAGGCTGCACAGTACATCGTTCATCACGATAACAAAAAAAAAACCTATCAATAGGTGCACTTTTAGGTCGCAAAGACACATAGTCCCGAATTAACTTTGTGGCGCACATTTCACTGTCATCAATAACCAAAAAGCTCCTTGCTTGCCCATTTTTTCTTTGTGGAATGTCAATAAATATATGCTGACCCATATCACGCACATCGGAAAACTTCATTTTCACAAGCTCGTCTCGGTAATTGTCTCGAAAGTTGCCTCCTCTCCGATTTTGACCAAATTTGGTATACGGGGGTTTTTTGGGGCGCTGATTACGAATCTGTAAAATTTTCGGCAACGTTTTGTTTACGAGATATTCATCATAAAGTTAAATCAAACTAACCTAATTTTCACTATATTTCCCTTTGTACAGAATTCTGATTGTTACACTAAGGGCACACAATATTTTATAAACACCTTTAAAACCTTGTATTATTATTTATTTAACACCTTTTTCCATTAAATTGCGAACTTTCAAGTTCAAAGGCAGCAATCACATTTGTTTACAAAAGGTTAGTGTATACATGGTTGCCTACACGTTGCGGCGTGTGAAAGTGGAGGTTTGCAATTAAAGGGGAAAAAAAATGTAAAATTAATATAAAAACAAGTTTTTAAAAGGTGTTTGTGAAATATTGTACCAATTTGGGTAAAAATCAAGAATTCTGTGCAAAAAGAAGGAGAAATAGTGTAAATAAGGTTAGTTTGATTTTCAACTTTGATGATGAATATCTCGAAAACGAAACGTTGCCGAAAAAAATTTTGGTAATTATTGCATATACGGTTTTCTTCTATTTTTGGATTATATGGTAAAATTTTTATATAGTCATATTCCAGTGTCCTTAGGGATTGCAAATATTCCGGGAGAAGAGAAATTATGTGTTTTAATATTTTTTATTTTAATTTGAAAATTTAAAATTACCATTGATTTTCTCTATATAATGCGAAAACTCCCCATTATGACAAGGAACGTCAGCGTGCAGTGTTGCCAAATCAGGGTCTTTTCGAATACGTTCCCGCATTTTCACGTCTGAAATAAAATTGGGAATAAAAGCCGCTTTAACTAACCAAAATTAACCATGACCAACTGTTTAGACAAATTCAAGAGCCCTAGTCGGTCATGGTTAGTTTTGGTAAGCAAAGCAGCTTTTTATTTATCCTAATTATATTTTAGACAGAACCAGAATATCAAAATTTGATGGCCGAAAATCAAGTCCGGCAACACCTGTTGATACTTATTTTGAATTTGACAATGTAGAAAGAATGTGTTATCAGATATTAGATTTATTTCTAACCTATATTTTTTTAAATTTAAATTAAAAGTTGTTTTTCCCGATTTTCTGCGTATTTTGTCAATAGATTTCTGTTTCTGTGTGTTATGTTTAACTAAATAATTATCAATTTATAGTTTTTACCCCGCCCAGCACTCAAATTCACTCCAAGATCCAGTAAGTTTATTTGGTTGAAAAACAAAAATTAAACACAATTCTCTTCTCCGGTAGTATATTTGCTATCCCAAAGGATACTTAAATGTAATTTTATTAAAAAAAAATCATAAAATCCAAAAATAGCAGAAAACCGTATATGCAATTGTTACCAAAATTTTTTGCAGATTCGTAATCAGCGCCCCAAAAAACCCCCGTATACCAAATTTGGTCAAAATCGGAGAGGAGGCAACTTTCGAGACAATTACCCTCGTCTCTTCTACAAGCTCCAAATACACCTATCACTAATGCAACTTTATCTGCCAAATATTTTTCAGTCGGCGCTTCTTTCAAAAAAGTTATAACTTGTTCGCGAGTCAGAACCTTCGACTTTTTAGGCTGATAATTTCTCCCAAGTTGCTTTAGGAACTGTTGCAGAGAAATCAACTTTTCATTACTTTATCTTCTATGAACTATTAATTCTTTACGTAACATTGAAAACTTTGTCCAAAGGAAATTTGGAGAATATGACTCTGACAAATCTTGAAAATAAGCCATCAAAACGGTTTCGTCCACACGGTCCACGCAGTGTTCCGTCAGCCAGGCCTCAAAATGGAAATATTCTTTCTCGTAAATCCGCCTAGTTTTTTCTGGCACAAGCGCATGCTCAGCTTTAGCAGCTTTTACTAAAATATCTTGGAGGAGATGGGTATTTTCCACTACTTCGGACATTTTTATGCCTCAATCGCAAAATTATTTTTTATGTGCTGTCTTATTGACAAATAACTTACAACCATGGTTACCACAATTACGTTTCGACAATTTTTTCAGGTAAAAATGCTAGTACTTAATTTGGTTTAAACTAATACATTCAAAATTCATTCAAATTTTTCTCATATAAAGAATATTTAGTAACAGAAATAAATAAAAAAAATATGTTTGCAATAATTATCAACATTACAAAAAAAGGCTATTTTTAACGTTTTTTTTTTGCATTTTTTCATAAACCAATGAACCAACTCAATTTTAGCCGGGCTCAAATTATAGGTTTTTTTAATACCTAAAAATAACATTTAAAACATATTCCTCTAAAATTAACAATGGCGCTTGCAGAAGCGAAAAACACGTTTTTAGCACTTTTAACCCTGCACCCCCCACCCCTGCACACTTTTTTCGAGTCTAAAACTTTATAGTCATATTCAGGTAACCACCCTCTACAACTTCTAACACCTTTCAACCTGTTACAAATTAACGTCATGAAAATTACCTACAGACTGGGCTATAATGGTTTAATATAACTATAAAAAAAACGATGTACTTCCCATATTTTCAATTTTGTAAATGCATTTTTTGTGCAAGGTTAAATATTTATTTTTAGAAGTTGTTGCAACGATAATTTAAAGAATACACATTTATAATCTTATACAAATGTTTACTTAAAATATACTTTAAGTTAATCACCAAAGTAAATAATGTATCGGAGTCTGCAAAATTAATCGAAACCAAATTTGAACAGTGTACTTATGTTTTTGTTTGACCCCCTCAAATTTGGTTGCGATTTGACCTTAAAATGCTCCAAAAAAATTGAAGGTCTAAAAGACTTGACTATGGGAACTTTATGTTTATGGGATTGCTTAATCCGAATCTGGGGTCAGTTTGACTCCATAAGGTCAAGGTCAATCGCATTTTAAGGTTAAAGGCTGATTTCCACCTAAGCACCATGGAGCAGCACCTCACAGCGCGGCGCAGCGCAGCAAAATCCTGCTTATAATTGTTTTCATGTAATTAAATGATTCCGTTCCCACCTAAGCAGAGCGTCGCTGCGCGTCGCAGCACAACGCCTCGCAGCAAAATTTTAATTCGTCCATGAGCGTTGCTACGCGTCATTGCTGCTTATGAAGGTGCTGCGTCGCTTGTTGACGGACAAGTGGAAATCACAAGGCGCCAAAGCGTAGGGAGCAAGCAGCGACTTGAATATCTTATTTATGCCATTTCTTGCCTATTTGTTTGTGGAAGAAAGAAGTAGGAATGGATAAACAGCGTATAAAATTCACCCTCTTCAAGTCATGCACGAAAAATATCATGTACCCAATATTTCCGTTTTTTCTCTTTTGCTTTTTTTATACTCATCGCATATAGCTACTTCAACTAGCAAGTTGTCTGACGACAATGATGAGGTTGGGTTCATTTTACTTTGATAAAACCATTTAACTGATGAAGTGCAAATTACATTGCTGTTTTGCTTAGCGATGCTGCTGCAGAATGCTGCTTAGGTGGGAATGGTGTGTGAAAAATTGCTGCAAACGCCGCGTCGCGCTGCAAAGCGCTGCTTGATGCTGCTTAGATGGGAATCGGCCTTAAATCGCAACCAAATTTATTGGGGTCAAACTGATCACAGATTCGTATTCAGCGACCTTAAAAACATAAGTATGCACTCTTGGTTGCGTTAAATTTTGCTGATTTGACCATGAATTTTTCTTGACCTGATGGGGTTAAACTGACACAGGAATCGGATTCATCGACTCCAGAACTCCAGAACCATAAAGATACTATGGTCAAGTCTTTCTGACCTTCATGTTTTTTTTGTGGGGCTGTGTAATTTTGCAGATTTGACCTTAAAATATCTCTCTCATATTTGTATTCAACGAGCCCAAAAACAGAAGTATACCTACACTGTTTAAATTTGGTTGCGAATAATTTCGCAGATTTAACCTTGAAATGCTCTTGACCCTGGCCTGATAGGGTCAAGCTGACCCCGGATTTGGTGTCACACGTCCACACAATCCTTTTGTAAATTTTTGCGAAAAGAGCTTGACGCGCACAATAAACTTTTTTAAATGAATAACGTTGCATATAGTCGGATCATTTTTAAAATGTAAATTCGGTGCCTTTTGAAAAGAAAAAAAAACATAAAAAGTAGCAAAAAGTTTTAATTTTTATTGTCGGCTTTTTATATGGTCGGTCGCTAGTTCAAATAAATCTTTTCGGCTACTTTTTATGTTTTTTTTCCTTTCAAAGAGAACCGAATTTTCATTTTTATATTGATTTAACTATACTCGCGATGTCACGATATCTTATAACGGGTGGTGCGTCGCCGAGCGGAACATAGGAAATCCCATGAAAATTTTAAGGGGGTTAATTATTGGCTCCCCTGGACATTTTTCAGAAAAAATGTAAGATAACTTTTTGACGAGATCAATTTGATAAACCCCTGGTGCCAAGTTTCCAAAAATTTTAATAAGCGAATCTTAAATTACTCAATTAAATGTAATTGCAAAATTACCAAATTTTCGGTTCAGGTAAAACCAAAAAGACTCCTTAACATTATTTTTTATCAAACCATTTTTTTAATGTAACAACTAAGTTTAACTAATAACAGTTATTACTATCGATCATTAAAAAAATAATTTTATCATACTAGAATTTAATTAAACCAATAGCAATATCTGAAATATTTTCAATTTATTTTTCCATCAAGCCTATCTGGTCCATATTAACCATTAAACGTACTGTCAGTAAATTCGAGTCCAAAGCCATCGCAATAAATAATTGTAAATGTTTAACTCAGAAGGTCAAAAATAGATTCGAAAAAAGAGAGAACTAAACTTTTAATATTTTACTAGGTGTGGAAAAATAAAATGAAAGAAAATACAATAACTTTTTTAAAAATAATAGCGAAAAACATTTATTAATAAACTGTTCAAACAACACCCATTAACAGCTAAACAATATCCCAACCGATCATAAAATTCATTTTTAACGTTGCTAAGTTATAATTGCGAAACTTTATTACATTCTAACGAAATAGCGTTTTGTAGCTGGTTTACATTCTCAAATCTTACACTTTGTGGTATCGTGACACTTTTAAGTTACCCTACAGAAAGAAGTCATTCGGTGAAAGATCAGGTGACCTGGCTGGCCAAAGTATCCGGTACAGTGGACCAATAATATTGCCGTTAAAAGCATTTTCCGGGTACTCTCTAACCATACGGGCATTATGGGCGGGGTAACCATCCATTTGGTACCAGATCATTTAACCTTCCTGAAAAGCTTCTTTCAAGGCGGGTCCAATTTGATTTTGAAATAAGTCCAAATAGGTTTTTGCTGTCAGGTTATAGTCCATAAAAAAGTCCAATGATATGGTGTCCGATAATTCCTATGAATACATTTGTTTTTTGGGAATATTCATTGTTGAGGGTGAATGTACATTCATCGGTAAAACAAATATTTCTTAAAAAATTCCTATCGTTATTTGCTCTTTCCATCATTTCAAAACAAAATGCCATTATTCGCTCTTTATCTCCTTCCTGTAGCTCTTGATGTTTTTTGAATTTATACGAATAATATTTGTGTTTTTTTAAAGTGCGCAATACCGTTGTATGATGTTTATTTACCTTTTGCTCAAGAACCCTCGTACTAACCATTTTGTTTACCTCCACACTTAGTAGAATATTAAGATCTCTATTCTCTCTTTCTTCGGCTCTTTTTTCGATATCCTGAGTTAAACATTTACAATTATTTATTACGGTACCTTTGGACTCGAACTTGTGGACAATACGTTTAATGAAAAGGACAAA
>JAHBCN010008534.1:0-38230 GCA_019359885.1 Listronotus oregonensis | reverse complement strand
GTAAACAAAATTTGTTTAATTCAAATAATTTTAAGAAAAAAATAAAAAAAATTTTTAAAAAAAAATTATTTTTTTTTTTTTCCCCAGAAAAAAAAAAAGATATTATTTATTTTAAACTCAAAAAAAATCAAAATTTTTTAGTAAATTGTAAAGGGAAAAAGTCTACCCTTGCGACAATATAACAAAAAACACACAAATATTTTATTTTTCCCTTTTAAAAATAAATAAACCTAATGAAAATAAAAAAAAAAAAAAATATTTTTAGGGGGGTTCCTCTTAAAAAAAAAAGAAGAAAATTTTAAAAAAAAAATAAAATTTAAATTTTTTTACTAAAAATTTATTTAAATATATATATATATATATATATATATATATATATATATATATATATATATATATATATATATATATATATATATATATATATATATATATATAGGGGTGTTGCCCCTGAGCGGGACTAGGGAATCCCATGTAAATTTTGAAGTGGCCCAATATTGGCCCCCTTTAATTATTTTAAAAAAAATATTATTAGGTTTTTTTAAAACCAAAATTTTTTAGATTAAAAATTTAAAAATTTCTCAGTCCGCCAGCTAAGAGATAAATGCTAAAATAAGTTACGAATCTCCTATCTTCTTACGCGCCCTGTTTTTTTAAGAAGTTTATAATAAAATACCAGAAAAATTTTTAAACCCTTTTTCCCCAAGTTGTCAGATCAATGTAAATCATTTTTAAATAATGAACTACTCAAATAAAAAAAAAATCACTATTATAAATTTGGTTTATCAGGAAATAGTTATCAAAGGGTAGGAACATTTTTGGCCCTTTTTTAATAGGCCAATACCAAAAAATCACAATGAACGGACGAAAAAAAATTTGAAACTCGGCACAGTAATCAAAATTTAAAAAATTTTGAAGAAAATGGGGGGGAAAATCAGAGACAAATTGTACAAAACGAGGGGGATTTGGGGGGGATATTTTTGTGTAGAGGAGGCCGAAGGAAACATTAGCACGGCAACTGGAGGACTTGGGGGAAAGACCACCCACAATACCCAATTTTTAAAAAAGATGAAAACCCCCCTTTTTACAAGTACAAAGACACCAAAATTAAGAGAGGAGACGAAATACGCCAAAATTTTTTGCTTTGAGATGATGGAGAGGACAAACACACATTTTTTTTTTAAAAAAAATTTTCCCCCTTTACTGACAAATGCACTTTTACATTGAAAAAAAAAACCCCCAACATTTAAAATTCCGGTACTGGAGTAAAAAACCCAAAAAATCGATTAGTTGAGATAAGGCTAATTCCAAAAATTTAAATTTTTTGGGGGAATTTTCGGCCAAACCCCCTTTGGGGACCATTTTTCCTTGACCAAAATTTTAAATGCGGATTTTTTTTTGGGTTTTTTTGGGAACAAATTTTGGGGGGTTTGAACAACCTTGCTCGTGAAAATAAAAAGAGATTTTATAAAAGGGTGGCGAAAAAGCCCCAGTACCAATGTGCCGAATACTTGAACAACCATTTAATAACGACATCATAGGCCCGAACCACGAATATCTTGCCCCGCCAGGTCTCCGGATTTTCGCCAAACGTTTTTTTTTCTATGGGGACTTAAAAAACCAAGCTTTATCCCACTAAAAAAAATGAAAATTAAGACCAAAAAGGGAAAGCTTTTCCGCTGAATGTGCCAAATATCGATGTACCAACTAGCCAACGGGGGAAAAAAGAGTTTTATAATCGTTTGGGGGTTTTTTTCTGGCAGTTAATGGAGAAATATTTGAGCATTTGATTAAATCCAAATTTTTCCAAAATTTTTTTTAATGTAAAAAAAATTTTTTTTTTTTTCTTTTGGGGGCTTGGTGCATTGGGAATTAGCTGTAAACTAAAATGAAACAGGATTCTTTTTTAAATTCCCCTATAAAATTGTTTAGTTTTGGAATGACATTTTAAATTAAGTTAAAAATTTTTACTGATTCGATATGGTTTTTTATTATTGATTTCTAGAGTACAGGGGGCATAATGAGATACTATTTCGGGAAATATTTTTAAAAGTTTTTTTACTGGTTGGTTGAAAAAAAATAAATTTTTATTTTGGGGGGAAATTATTTGCTCTTAATAAATCCCAAAAACATTTTTTTAAAAAAATTGGGGAGCAAAAATTTGACTACTTCAAAATTTTTGGGTTCCTATGTCCCGCTCGGCGGAGCCCCCCCTATATATATTTTATATATATATATATATATATATATATTATTTTATATTTTATAATATATATATATATATATATATATATATATATATAATATATAAAAAATATATATATATAATAATATATATATAAATATATATTATATATATATTATATTTTTATTTTTATTTTATATATATATATATATTTTATATATTTTTATAATATATTAAAATAATATAATATATATCTTTTTTTTATTCTGGAGAAAACCAAATAATTTTTTTTATCAAAAAAAACCCAGAAAAATAAAAAAACTTTTAAAAAAAAATAAATATTGTTTTATAATTTTTAATAAAAAAAAAATTGTTAGGGTCAAACAAACCTACAAAAAGTCAAAGACTGGGTTTTTAAAAGCAAAAAAATATTGACAATAAATAAAAATTTCCCTTTTCACATCATGATCATCCTCCAAAAGTGACCCACTAAACAAAACCCAAATGGGGGGGATTCGGCGGGAAACCATATTTTTTTTGGGATGGGTTTTTTGGGTTTAAACGTTTTTTATGGAAGAATTTTAAAAAATAGACAATGGTGGCCATTTATTGCTTATTTTTTTTAAAAAAAAAAAAACTTTTTTTTTAGTAGTACTTTTTTTTTTGTTCTCATACTAAAAATCAAAAAGACTCCTTGAATATTCTTGTTTCTTTTAAAAAATCAAGTTAAAAAGGGTAAAGAAGTCATTTATTTTTTATCATACTTTTAGTTAAGGGAAAAAAATTAGTATTATTTGCTTTATTTAGTAATAAATAAAGTTTTGACAGTAAAAAATTATATACCATCAAAAAAAAATTACACCATTGGCAAAACAATTTTTTTTTGCAACTAAAATACGAAATTTAAAATGGGTGCTGAAATAGAATACAAGATTAAGTAATGTTATTGTATGTTATTTAATATAATTTAACCCAAAATTTTATAAATGTTAATTTTTAATTTTGGGTTTAAACAATAAAAAAACCTTTGTTCTGCTTTATATTTATTATTAAGTGATAAAGGGGGTATTTTTAAAAAAGTTAAAATTTTTTTTTATTTGGGGGGTTTAATACCTTCCATTTTTAAAAAGGGAAAGGCAAAAAAGGGGAACATTAAAAAAATTTTTTAAAGAGTTTCTTTAAATCTGTCTAAAAATCCTGCTACAGTGAAAGATTTAAAATTTAAAATCATGCCATAAAGACGCAGCTTTTTTTACAATTAAACTGTTTTTTTTTTTTAATTTGTATTTCTTTCACAATTAAAAAAAATAAGCATAAATTTAATCAAAACAAATAGTAAATTTAAAGATATGGATAAACGTATTAAATTATGTCATATTTTGTTTGGACACACGACCCCCGAAACCGACTCGAACAGATAGTCCTTTTTTAACACTTAGTCATTAAAATAAAAAAATTTTAAGTTTCAATTTTATTACATGTTTTTGACAGAGTAATTTCCCAAAACAAGAATAGATTTATAATATGGAGCTTAAATATACAGTGTATTTAAAAGTATCGGACGACTCATTACCCAGAAGGTAAAAGAAAAAAAAAAAAAATTACTAAATATTACTTCTACGATACCATTATTTGATAATATAAGTCATTGTTGTTAATTTATTTTTTAGATAAAGGGATTTTAAAACAAAGCCCATTATTTTTCCCCCAATTAATTCAGCTCGCCGCTATTACTAGAAGTTTCAAATATTAGACCTTTCTTTCAGGGTTTTTTTTAAATATGGCAACTCTCCATTTTGGTTTAAAACATAGAACTGCCTTGTATTTCGCAAATTTGAAGAAAAATTGTAAAAATTACTTAGTGTTTAAGGATATGCTCAGACGATGATAGTATCTAAAATGTTGCTATTTTTTGGGGTGACAATTTCATTTTTCCAAATGCAAAGACAAGTTTATTTTATGCTTTTAACAATATCAATCAGTCTTGATTTAAAATTATTTTGACAAAGGGGGAAAATTTTAAATATTGTTTGTGAAATACAAATATATTATATGTTTGACGGCAAACATATGAAATATTGGTAAGGATGGGTAGATAAACTAAAACCTATTGGTTGTTAGTACACTATGCTTGCCCTGAACATGTTAGAACAACAATCAGTATCATAATATTTATTATAATACAAAATAAGCAGAAGATTTCCCGACCAAAAAAAAAAAAAAAAAAAAAAATTTATTTAAAATCTAGTTTACTTAAGACAGAAGGTAGGCAGTGAGTGTGAAATACCCATAGATACCAAGTGCAACCCCTTTTTATTTTCAATTGTTTTTGGATAAAAAATTCTATTTTTGTAAAAATTACGATAATAAATTTTGGGCTGTTTAAAAATTGGTCCGCGGAAAAAAGGGGTTTATGCAAATTCATGGATCCGGGGAAAAAATGTTTTCCTTTTTGTATTTTAACCACCAATACAAAATATAATTTAAAGTGTTCAATTCTTAAATTTATTCTCCTAAACAAATTTAAAAACGAATTTTTTCCAGTAGTGCTAATATTTAATTTTTAAACATTTCTAAGGCGAACCTGTTTCGTAACATTTTTCAAAATGCATAGTTCAAGAGTTATGAAAAGTGTTATTTATGTTTTTATTAAATTTGAGTTGAGTGAGTTGCCGACCCAAAATTTGATTTTTTTGTTTATAACAAAAAATTTAACAACAGTGAGCATTTTTAATTTTTACATATTTGTATTTACGAGTTTTAAATACATAAAAAACATTTTGTTATCCGGGTCAATAAATTTTTCCCAACACCTCTATATTTAATAATAACATTTATAAAAACAAATTTAGGGGTGCTTCGGCGGTTTTAAAAGTTACGGCCATGATGATCGGTTTTAATTTTTTTACGATTTAGCAATTGTTAAAAATTTTAAACGGTTTAGAATGTTTAACAAAATGTCAGGGGACAGGTGGCCTACTAAAATCATTGAATAACACTGACAATGACGCTGTTAAAATTCTAAACCGTTGTTAACTTTAACAATTGTAAGTCCATCGCTAAATTTAACAACGCGAAATGTCATGTTAAATTTTTTCAAATGTCCATTTATAATTTAAGGTAGTATTCGATTCATTTTGCCAATAAAATAACTAAATAAAAAAATTATCCAATTATCATAGCAACAGAACCCAATACATTTCGGTTTTATTTAATAAAGACACTTTCACCTATAATATAACCGTATTTAAAAGTTTTGAAATTACATATTTAAGACAAATTTACCATCATTATGGATCTCCAAAAGGATGACTATTAGAAAAACTAATTTTTAAATGTTACACCCGTACAAGATCTCTGGGGTTTTTTTAAAAGAAACAGGAAAGCCTATATTCCAAAAGCATTTTATTCCAAGTAATTAGGTACCCCATAGTCGGTATTTAGTGTAAGTGTCCAGAATATACCCAATAATTTAAATATTCTGTACTAAACTGTATAATTATCGTTTTGGTCGTCCAGAGAAGCCGTAAAAAACAGAAGATATTTACATTTTTTTGGTTGTTTGATTTTTAAATTTACGGATTTACCGTAAACAAGATGCTCTTATCGAATTTAAAACAAATATAATAATGCAGAAGGGTCAAAATGTCATATGAGGCGTTATTGTATTTAGAATGATATATTCTATTGAAATAAGAGAAAACTTTCGGGGTCCCATTTAAAATTTGAATGTACAGTCATTGCCGGTAAAACCCAAAGGGAAAAAAAAGTATACAGATTAAACAATCATATTTTTTAAATACTGACGTACCAAATTTTATTTTTCCACCATAATAAATTTAAAAAATATTGAAAAAAAGAGGAACCACCACTGAGAAACTCCCGGTATCTATACACTGCAATGTAATTTAAGAAAGCTTAAAAGATCATATAGAACTCCCTTTTTACTACTTTTATGTCAATAATTAATCAACTAGAAATATTATTAAAAATATTTAAAACCCTTAAATTAAGCATCTACCAGGAGTATCACACATGACGTACAAAGCAATAAAGCGCATTTTTTATGTAGCAAAGATGTTGCTTGAAATAAATTTTCGCCCTAACAATACCTTTATCTAAAGGAAATGAAACGTTTTTTTTACTTCATTTTTAACACAACAAGAATAACATTAATGAGAACATATGGCAGATTACACCTAGTGTACAATAAAGAATTTTCAAAATACTTTGTTAATAAATTCGCGCCACAAATAATTGGCATACCTATAAAAAAATATTAAAAAAGAAAAAAGCAATAAAATTTTATTAGTAAATTAAATTTTTGACAATGTTTTAAATGAAAACATTTTTGGTTCCTTTTTCTAAGTTATCATAAACTTTTTAAATTTCTACATAAATATATTTTTTTTTAATTTTTTACAGTAAGGCAATTCACTAAATTGGTGTAGGAAAACTCCAAGCCTATTACTTTTTTTATAATGTTCAAATTTTTAAAATGAAATTCAATTTTCTGTAAAAGCTTTTATACTTTAAAAAAGGATCAGTACTAACTTTCCTAATTTAAATAATTTTTTGTCGAGGTAAAGCTGACAATTTTACCGTTAGGTAAGTAATTACCTAATTTCGGGAAAATATTGGTATATAATCGAAACCCAGAATACATTATTTATATTGATATTAATTTTAATTTAATAGGGTTTGTAGGTTCTACTTTAACCAAAATCTATTTTTGAATTTGCTTACAGAAATAAAACCAAATTATACGTATCTTTCTAATATTAATACAATTTTCGTTTATTGTCCATTGATAAGCTTAATACATATATTAAGTACATTTACAGTAGTTTACTTTATATTTTTGGTTTTTGCTCATCATAGATAGAATAATTTTGACAAAAATGTAGTTATTAACAAAATTAACATTTTTTGATATGTTACACGTAGCTACCTGCTTCCGAAATTATGGCTGAATAAACCTACAAATTTTGACATTTGTTTTTAAAAAACATTTTTTCCAGTACCTCTTTAAAATACAGTAACAATAAAAAAAAAGTAAGTGATAAAAAAATAGTTTAGTCTTACAGGTTTTTCCCCCGCTCGTCAGAATCCTGTTTCCTAAATATTTTAACAGGTCGGATTTTTTCAACATAGGTGATACCTTTTTAAGGTAATGGTAAACGTTTATAGGACTTGTGGGAATGAATTTTAATCTTTTGAAGTATTTTTTTAAAAAGATGCAAACCCCTGTCTTTTAAGTTTAGAAAAATTTTATATTTGGAAATTACTTTTTAAACCCAAACATTTGGTATTTTTTAAGAGAATGGAGTTATATTTGATAAAACCTGGTTAGGCAAATGCTTTGGTCTTTTGCCATTGTTAGATTGGTTATTTGGAAACGTCA
Organism: Listronotus oregonensis; assembly: GCA_019359885.1. Taxonomy (NCBI): domain Eukaryota; kingdom Metazoa; phylum Arthropoda; class Insecta; order Coleoptera; family Curculionidae; genus Listronotus; species Listronotus oregonensis. The sequence continues at coordinate 30,641 of JAHBCN010008534.1, read as the reverse complement.
CCATTTATTTGCTAACTTTGGCAGGAAACAAACATAAATTTTTTTTATTGATATTTTTTTTCTAACACTCTAATAAAGAAGATATTAACCGGGAAAAAGCCAATTTTCTTATACCAATCCTCCTTTGATTCTTAAAGAAATTTCCAGAGAAGAGCAATAAAAAACATTTTTTAAGAATACCAAACAATTTTAAAAATTTCCAAAAAAAAGATTTGAAAAAAACCCCCCCTTTTTGAAAAAAACAAAGAAAATTTTCCACAAATTTAAACCACCTTAACAGATTATGAAGATGGGATATACCAAATCGTTGAAAATACATTTCCTACATTTTCACTAAGAAAAACTTTTCAAAACTGAAGAGACGTTAACAGGGAACAAATTTATTATGATTTTACAAGATGGAAAAAATATCCCAAAAAAAGTGCAATGCTGCAATGTTAGTAGATAACTCTTTTAAAATTTTTTTATGGGAAAAAAACCCCAATTTTGTATATAAGAAAAATTTTAAAAAAAAAAAAGAATAGTAACTACTTTGGTGATTACAATTATAGTTAAGTGGTATTTTAAAAAAGAGTTAAAAGCAAGGAAAATATTAATTAAAAATGACGTTTATATTAATGCTACTTTTAATTGTTAAATAGTGTTAATAATTGATTGTATTTAATTTTTTTTTCGTTTTATTTACCTACAATTTTTAATTGCATATAAAAAATGCTGGCATAGAACTTGTAATAAAAACTTTAAATTTGTAGATCAGTGTTATTTTTGAATGTTTGGTTCATTTGTAGTTTCTATTTTTCCTTTTTCTATTTTCTTTTAATTTTTTTTTATATTTTTTTGTCCGCTAATATATATCTTACGTAGCTTTTACTATATATTGTACAGTGGAAACTTAAAAATGTGAATACCGAGCCAGCTTCATATGCCTAATGTAATTTAAAATTTGGATCAATCCTTTCAAACTGGTTCTAATACAATTCTTTTTAAAAAACACACTTTCCTGGTCATTAACAAAATCTTATTTTGGGACATAAATCTTTGAACAGTAAAAGGACAATCAAAATTAAAAGAGTTGTCCAGATTAAACAGAAAAGGGTAAAGGAAAATTCATGTAAACCCATTATTTCTTGCTTTTTGTAAAACTCACTAAAAAAAATTTGGGAATCATAAATATTTACCGCTTTTAAAGAGCAAAAAAGTTAAAACGGAAAGCAAGCGACATGTTGAAGGTTTTTTGTGGCTCGTTTATAATACGCCTGTAAAATTTAGTTGTGGCAAAGTCGTTAATTATATAAGACAAAAAAATAGAAAAAAAAAGTGAAAAAAAAACGATAGTAATGCTAAAAACAATTAGGCCTACTTGGACTTGTAAATTTAATATGATTATTCTAACCGATAACCGACCCCAAGTAATTACATTATTTTTAAATATTAAAAGACAAGTTTAGCAATGCATGTTCCCAAAAAGGTATAAGAGTCTAACGGTTTTATTTTTAATAAAACTGTTGGATAACAATAAAAACCCCGTCAGTACAACTGTATTTTCAAGATGGATATTTAAAAGTTTATTTCACACTGACAACAGGCACTGATCAATTAACAGAAGCCCTTTATTGAGACTTTATGTACCGGGTGTCCGAAAAGACGCGGGTTATCTTCGAAAATGTTTTCGACAGGTTGGAGAAAAATTGAAAAAGTGGTCAAGAGAAAAGCGGAAAATTTTTTTCGTTAAAAAGGGGTAGGGTAACTGAAATTTAAATCAAAGTGATGTTTCTGTAAAATTTTGCTTTTAAAAACAAAAAAAAATACCTGTTTTCTAAATCGAGGATTTTGAATCTTTTTGTTTGACAATTTTGCTGTATCTCAAAAAAAAGGGTTTTTTTTCCGAAAAAACACCCGTTTTTGGGGTTGCCGATTTTAAGAAGTTTAGGCTATTTTAAAAACTTTTGGGGCAAAAAGAAATTTTTAAGTTTTGAAGTTTTCATGTCGCCGCAAGAGGGCTTTTTTCGATATTCCGACAGAAAATTTTTTTTTTTCAAAAAATTAAATTCATTGGTTTAATTTTTTCATGAAAAGTAGCTAAATAATACCTAAAAAAGTTTTTTGGAAAATGATCTGATATCTTTTTTTACCTAAAATTTAAGCCAAAGAAAATTTTATACGTTTAATATCTCAAAAAATATAATACCTACAAGAAATTTTATAAGAAATTAATTATGTATTTTTATAAAAACCCTTTTAAATTTTGGTTATATATTCTTTTCGTCTAAATGCAAACTTTACGAGTTATAATTTAAAACTTCGAATTCCAGGGGTACCTTAAAAAATCTTTAAAATTTTATTTATTAAATTTTTATTCCTAAGTATTGCATTTAGGTGATAATATTATATAACCTAAATTAAAGGTTCCGTAAAATACATATTTTCTGTCATCTAAAATTTCTTGTAGCTTTATAGTTTTTAAGATATTGACGTATAAAATTTTCTTTGGTCTAAATTTTAGGTAAGGAACAAGATATCGAGATAAGGGCCCCGAGCTTGTTTAAGCATAACCAAGCTATTTTTTTTATTGAAAAAAGTCATACCACTGCATTTAATTTTTTGAAAACTTCTCTCGGAATTTTTGGAAAAAACCGTCTAACGGCGACATGTTAAACTAACAAAACTTTTTAAAAAATATAACTTTATAGCCCAAGAATACTTTAACTAGCCCATGTTTTTTAAAATCGGTCTAGGCGTTTCGAAGATTCGAGGTGTTTTACGGGAAAACCCTTTAAATACCCCCCACCACTTTATTTTTAGAGATAGAGCAAAAATTTTCAAACAAAAAAGATTCAAATTATCCTCAACTTTAGAAAACAGGTATTTTTTTGTTAGGTTCATAGAGAAAAATTCACAGAAACATAATTTTTTTAGATTGAAGATTGCAGTTACGCCCCCTAGCGGCCATTTCAGAAACCTGAAAATAATTTCCAAAAATTTCTCTTCACCACTTTTACTTAAAATATTTTTTTCCCCAAAGCTGTCCTTTCTTTTTTGGACACCCGGTACACTAATTTTGTAAAATGTAGTTTTTCCAAGGTACTTTTATTCGTGGGCTATTAAATTTAGTCACTTTAACAGTACGAAATTCTGGGTATAAATATACTGTTCACTTGTTCACATAAACAATAGGAAAAATTCTCTTTGTTTACATTACACTTTATTTAAATAAAAAAAAGTAATTTAATTTTTTTTCAAACACGAATCTAAAGTCAAAATTGGGGTCAAGATTTTTTTTTAATTTAAAAAGTCAATATCTTAAAAAATATAAAAGATACACAAAACTTTATATAATATATAACGTAAACAATGTATTTTTAAAAACTTTCAATTTAAGTTAAAACTTTTTTGTCTACATGCAATATTTTTCGAGTTATAATTAAAAACGAATTTTCAGGATTTTTTAAGGGTACATTTGGAAAAAAAATTTTAAAATTAAATTTTTTATTTGTAGATATTTTTTGCAAATTTTAAGTGAATTTAAAAAAACCCAAAAGTCACAAAAAAAATTTTTTGCTATTTTGGACAGATATTTTTTGTCAAAATTACATTTTCGTTTATAAACTTCTTTATTATTTATCTTATCAAAAATGTTTATAAAACTTTATAGACGATTTAAAAAAGGTCTCTTTTTGTTTTTAGAAATTTTTTTATATCTTTTTTTTTTTTTTGTTTATATAGTCGTAGTCCAAACATGCCATGGTAGCAGGTTTCTACCGATAAATGTACCGTGTCGGTTTTTTAGAATTTTCTCGATTTTTTGCTGTTTGACTCCTAATTTTGACTTTTGATTCGTATTCAGCGAAAATCTTTGTCCGATACTCAGGAAACGCCACTTTTTTTGTAGGCGTGTGTAATTATATTCCGTTAAAAAATAACACTTTTTTACAAAAAAAAACAATAAATTTATATTTAAAAAAATCATTGTGACTGCGGACAGCATACTAAAAATAACATGGCATCATTACCTTTAATATAACATAACTTATAAGAAACATGTACAAAGGGTGACTATTACACAAAGAGATGATTTTTTTAATACCATTTTCTAAAATGTTTTTTGTTTTTTGTAATAGTTGGCCTTTTGTACATCTTTCTTATAAGTTATTTTGTTTTAGGCTGATAATGATATTCTTTATGACAAAACATGTCTAGACTCTATGACTCGTTAGTAAAACAAGTGATGTGGTTGATTGATTGATTGATTGATAAAGTAAGTACACAAGTTGAGGTTTTGTCCGCTCGACACTGCAGCCTACAGGGCTTGTTGTATCTCTTGTGTATTTGTTTCAGTTAAAAGGTTTGACACCTTAGACAGGTGTACTAGCCCTTTATTCTTCTTTCTGGTCTCCAGCCTCCTGGTAGTGATGTGGTTAAAGAAAATGTTTTATTTCTTTTTATACAATACTACAAAATATTGACTACTTTCTTAAGTTTGAATTGTCATGTCTTGGTTACTATTAATTATACCTACTTTAGCCAGACACCGTTTTAAATGTCGTAAAATAAGCTTGGTTTTTCATGCCACATTGTCCATTTTTCTGAAAAGTCAGTTCGTCCTCTCAGGTAAAGGCGCGTTCTTTTTTGCATAAAGAAATAAATAAAAAAATTACGATGAGCGATTTCGCAGGCCTCCATTCAGACGTAGAAGTTGCCGCAGTACATACCACGGAATCATTATTACCGAAAAAGTTGCAATCAAAATATGAGAAAATATACAACCAGTTTTTAACTAGGTGTGATGACAAAAGGGTGAAAAATCAATGTATGGAAAAGTAAATAGTTTGCTTTTTCGACTGCGAACCAAACCATTATAGTTAAAGCGTGACTAGTATCATCATCAGGAGCAGGGCGTGTTTTAAAAGGTAAAAAAAAATATTTTTAGATATTTGTATATTTAATTATAAAACTAGTTGTGTTATAGATTTATAACACTGCTAGTTGTATCCTGAGTCCCATAAGATATCTCAAATACTGAATCTCAATACTGCTTTCTTTGACTACACAATGATGGGGTAAATAATAGTTCCTTTTATCGGAAAAGTTATCATCTGTTTCGTTAACTGCGGACATATGTCCTAAAGAAATATATTCCTGCATAAAATCGCAATACTGATCCTTTAATAGCGGATTTTTACTTAGGCGTTTTTCAATAGAATAGAAACGTTTAATAGCATTATCTTTGGATTCACCCAATTCCATTAAATTATTTTTAGTCGGTAAACTGACAGTAAATTTACCATTACTATCACGAGTGGTTGTTTGCATAAAATATTCTTCACATTCCCTTTCTTCTTGTGAATATTTTTTGGTAGATTGACATTCTTCTAATTGCCAAAACTTTTTCTAGCTGATGTTCTATATTTTGATTGCTAATGTTTAAATTACAAATTATATTTTTATGAGTATGATTTATTGGTACAGGGCCTGATATAATCCAGCCTAAGTGAGTCTTTTGTAAAATAGGCATATTAGTTCCTAACTTGATTTGACCGACACAAAGCAAATTATAGAATATGCCTGCACCAAGCAATAGATCTATGGTATTAGATGTGTTGAATTGAGTATCAGCTAATTTGATATTATCAGGAATTTTAAAATTGTTTGAGTTCAAGGAGAAATATGGAAGATCGTCTGTGATTTTTTCGATAATAAGAAAATTAAGTTTAGTATTAAATGAATTATGAATTGATTTGATAGCAGTACTCGTAGAATGTTTAATATTTATTAGACATTGACTAATACCTCTTACTGGTAGATTGATATTGTAAAATTGAAGTTGTAGTTTGTTAACTAAATCATAAGTTATATAATTAGATTGTGACCCTGAGTCAAGAAGTACACGACATAAGAAGGGGCTACCTTCTTTGTCATAGATATAGACATTCGCTGTAGATAAAAGAATGTGAGAAAAATTTGTTTTATTTGATAAAGCAGTGACAACCTCGTGGGATGGTATTTCCTCTTTTTGTTCATGATTTTGAACGGGACGTTTAGATTCGTTAGGGGTGTGTCTAGAAATATTAGTATTTTTTGATTCGGGAAAATTTCGTTCGAAATGCAATAAAGTATGATGGCGATTTTTACATTTTCTGCAGCCATCGGATCTACAATATTTATATTTATGATTGGAACGTACAACAATTAGTACACAAGTTCATATTTTTTACTCAGTTAGTCTCGCATCAATAGACAGATTAAGAAATTTTTGACATAAATTTAACCAATGGGTTCCTTTACAGAAGTGGCATTTAGCATTTATTGGAGAAAAATGAGAAAGAACACGGCCACTCTGTGATTTGGTGTTTAATGGTTTTGAATTAAAATTTAACGTTTCTAGCATTTGACATTTTTTGTTTAAAAAATCGATAAATTCGGTATACTTTGGTAATTGTGAACTTTTAATAGAAGTTTCCCATTCTCGGCGAGTAGTGTTATCTAATTTAGAACTAAGCAAATAGATTAGAATGGCATCCCAGGACTTTACTGGTTGCCCCAAAACTTCTAAAGATCGAATATTTTGTTGCAAAATATCTAAAAGATGTCGTAAACCATCTTTGGATTCTCTATTTAAAGTGGGTATTTCAAAAATTGCCTTTATGTGCGTATTTATGATAACACGTTGGTTTTGATACCTTTCGATTAATAAATTCCACGCAATAAAATAATTTTGATCGCTTATTTGTATAGACTGTATAGTTTGAAGGGCTTCACCCTTTAATGAAGACTGTAAATTAATTTTGTGTTGGTGTAAGTGTCTTACTGTCATGAATAATGGTTTTAAATGTATCGTAAAACTGAGTAAATTTATCAAAACAACCATCAAACTTGGTAAATTTATGGGTGGTAATCTTACATGTATGCGTGGTATGTGTGTTGTGGCTGAGGATTTGGAATTTGTGCTAAAGGGCTGTTGTCATAACGATCTGGCGGCTAAAGCGCTATAAAACTTATCTTCAAAATCGGTTCTTTCATCATCAAAGTCATGATCAGGATTTAACAGTAAAATCTGAGTCTGATAATGATCAAATTCACTTAAAAGATTTGACTCCACCTTTTCAAGGCGTGTCGATAGGTTCTGGTAATCGGAATGTGAAGAAAAATTATCGAGAAATTTGACAAATCTTGTTAACTGCCCTTTAACACTTCCAAGTTTTATATTTAGAGCCTTTTCTTGATCAGCCATAGTAAATAAAAAAAATATATATTAATCGGTATGTAGATACTTACGGAAACAAATAAAAGTTTATGTATAGTTGCAAATAAATTATAAAGGGAAAAGTCGGTAATAAAACACAAGGAAGTATTTCTTTATTTTATAGGTAGGTAGGTTAATAAATTAACACCCTGTATTAAATCGTTTATTTTAAAAAACATATTATACATAAGTACATAAAATAGGTATGAATTCACTAAAATATTACATATTTAGTAAATAACTCACATTTATTTGTGTGTATTATAAAACAGGTACACCAAAAACACTTTCAATAAAAGCACTATAAAGCTGTACAAATTAAACAAAATATGAATACGTTCTCGGTAAATAATTGTAGCAACTTTAAGGCCTAGGTTTCGATAAAGATATATGCAGTAAAAACCACAAATCTATAGTTAAAAAATGGGTAAATGTTTTGTTTAGCAAAAACTTGCAAAACAATAGGTATAGATAATATTATCGCTATCGGTAAATAATAAATAACAAGTTTCGGTAAATAGTACTTGGCAAATCGATACAAATCGCTTAAGAACAGAATCGGTAATAATAATACGTTTCGTTAAATGGTATTCGGTAAAAAGATACAAATCGGTAATAACAAGCTTCGTTAAATAAATACTCGGTTATTAGATATACATCGGTAATTAAAATAAAATCGATAAGTTTGTTAGAGAAAACCTTGTTTAATTGCTATAGCTATAAATAAATCAAATTATAAGTTTTCGATAAAGTATTCGGTAAATAGATAGATATCGGTAGTAAGAAAATCGGTAATTTATTGAGAAAACCTCGTAAAATTCGTTATACAGTATAAAAAAATCGGTAAAGCATTGTCAAATCGACAAAATCTGTATCAATAATATTCGATAATATAAAGCAAATTTTGAGAACGACAAAGATAGAATCTGTAAAATCTTTGATAAATTAGTGTATATTACACTATAAAATTAAAGTAAATAATTAGCAAAGCAATATTACATAATTATTCAGGTGAAAATTAAGCTAGGAAGCGGGATAAAATGAAACAAACTCACCGGCAATCCAGCGTCGTGAACGTTGATCGGTCGACGTGCGGTGGTCACTTGCAATAATGGCGATGTTGGTTGGCAAATGCACTGTATTTTTTAGGATTTATTTAGCTGATTCACTATCTTGAAGATTCGTTCCGAAGGACCAAATGTACGGGAAAGACAAATAAAACCTTTTGTTATCTCTTATCGGCTTTAAACTATTTTACTTTAAAAAAAATACTGGTTAAAAATAAGGGTTTTATAAACAATGCTACTTCGTTAGAGTTCTTTGTCGTTCTGCGCCCGGTAGAGATGAGCGATATATTTGAAAACCGGCGAGTTTTCCCGGTGACTTTAATAGTCGCCGTCATACCGGGACTCGATTTTCACGAAACAGCGACTTAAGTCGCTTTCAAATCAAAATCGGTCCTGTTGTAGCATATACGGGGCTACTGGCAACGCTGCAGTCGTAAGCGCGGTGACGGGGAAACGGTGAGTTGCTGCGGTTTAGTTAGTAAATGTTTAGGCGGGTTGATTGGGCGCGCGCGCGCCCCGTTGTCCCCGTCGCCGGACTCGTGGGAAACCCCAGATATGTGATACTGTGATGCGCTGACTGCTAAAATATATGGCGCTGATCAAATCTAGTTGTGCAGTTCTTTGTTGTCTATTAATTAGTCATAATTAATTACTACTAATTTAGTTTTGCGTGTAAAAAAATTCAAGTTTTGAAATGTCGTTGTTATTGTTATTCCTTTGTGTTGTTAAAAAAAAATGATTTTAAAACGAATAAAAACTTATTATGTTTACTATAGGAATCTCCAGTTTAATTTCTAAAATTTTAAAAAACATACTAAATATATGACTGATTTTAAAAGAATTATCTGGTACCGGAACCTAAGATGATTCATTTTTCTTCAAATTCTTCGCATATCAGCGACTTAAGTCGACTATTCAATCTACCAGCGATTTGTCGTTATCTAGCAGCGACTTTCGTCGCTGTCACCGGTATACCGGTGACTTGAAAGTCGCTGCTAAGTTTTCCATTCTAGCGCGTCGGAGGCGCCGCCCCGGGTTACACGGGGTTACAGTCTTAGAGGGGTTTGCCCCCGGGGCTAAGCGTAGTTGTCACGTTTTAGCTAAAGTTTTAAAAACAATTTGCTTCGCGCGAGTTACGAAATTTTCTATAAGAGGTCTTAAACAACTTAGATAAAGTTTAATTTAAAGTGTCTTTTTTTATTGCTCTGTAGATTGTGTATGGGGAAAAATTTCCACATTAACAAATTTTTTATGAGGAGTATTCGTTAAAGAAGGGGGTACGGTAAATTATTTTAAGAAAAATGTAAGAACGAAACTTTTTAAACTTCTGTCCTGGCAAAATAGGGTTTTATAGGGAGAAAGTTAATCTGCGTCATACAAAAACACATATCGCAGTTTTAACTATAATAATTTTTCGAAAAACGTTTTAAATATTTTTGATTATGCTTAAACCTAATGCTTACCAACATTTAGTCAAATATAAAATAGTTTTATTTGCAACCCACATCTTCAGTTGTAAGATCTCAAGGCTTTTTATTTTTATATACTATAAAAAAGAATATAAAATAACCATATGTATTTAATTTAAATACACTATTTTGTCAAAATGTGGGGAAGAGATCATAATGCATACCAAATATTTTTTGTCACCTTAAAAATATATTTTAGGACCTATTCTTGATATCCAAAGATTCTAAAATAACTTTATAATACATTAAAGGTTAATATACGGATGACCTAGAGCAGTGTTTCCCCTAAATCCTGGGTTCCGCGGAACCCTAGGGTTTCGCGAAGAGACATTTGGGGTTTCGCCAGCGATAAAGAAATTTTAAAAGGCATCACCCCAAAAGAAAATGTGATACGTAAAGAAAAAAATATTCAAAGTATCCCCCTTGTAATATCTGTTGCCGCCCACCGCCGCAAATATATCGTGTGGTAAGTTGCGAATATGATTTCGGTCGAAGATCGCCAAGGGATTTTATGCGTCGATTATTTGTCTGTTTTTTAAATTTCGCTTTAAAGGGTAATAGTATTATTGAAGGTGTTGGTTTTAGACCTCTTGTATATTTACTGTAAAATATTTATTTATTTTGGATAAATGACTTTTAACCGGAAATTTAAAGAGAAGACGAGAGATGGAATCAACCCAGGATGACGAAAGTAACGACGAACATGTGAGCAACGCTAATAAAACTAGAAATGAGCCTACGCCTACAACTTCAGGAATTGTTGCTGCTGCAAATAAGAAGGTCAAAATTCGAAAATACTGCCAAGAGTATTTGTCCTATGGTTTTGTTTTTGTTAAAGATTCTAGTGCTCCCAACGGCCAGTGCGTACTGTGTTTTAAAACTTTTAACAACATCCCATTAGCTATAGCAAAACTGCTAAGGCACTTACAAACAAATCATGTTGAGTACAAAGACAAACCTTTTAGAATTTTTTTAACGAAAGTTAGGAGAAATGAACAAAAGACTAAAAAACTTATGTTATCTAGTAGGCAGTGACGTTAATAAAAGAAATGGGAGCCGAGTACACTACGCTTTTGCTTCACACAGAGGTGTGGTGGTTATCCCGCGAAAAAGTTTTGACACGCCTTTTAACTTTGCGAAATGAAGTTTTGGTGTTTCTTAGTGATTCTTCATTGGAATTGTCATCAAAATTAACTAATGTCAAGTGGTTACAACCTCTGGCCTATCTAGCCGATATCTTTGCTAGTCTCAATGAATTAAATCTTTTATTTCAGGGTTCAGGTTCAGTACTTTCACTTCATGACAAAATTGAAGCCAAGTTTAAATAAAGTTTTGTGAATCCTGCGTTAATACGGGAAAAATTGAGTGCCTTCCTACACTTCATAATTTTATATCCGAGTCAAATACTCCACTTTCACCAGAATTATTAACCTTAGAGATAACCCACCATCTTCAGAGCTTACAAGTTTCATTCCACGAATATTTTCCAACCAGAGAAGATGTTTTTAAGTTGGCTTCGCAATCCATTCTTTTGATGTTAAAAATGTATATCAAACTCTGACAGTTAAACAAATTGAGCAACTTATTGATATAGCAGCTGATAAAAAGCCAAAAAACTATTTTTTGTCTCGATTTAGTTTGTTAGACTTTGGGCCCCCAACTTAGATGTGAGTATCCAGAAATTGCCAACTGCGCCGTAAAAAATTACTACCATTTGCTACAACTTACCGTTATAAAATTTGGGATTTTCGAAGTATGCTCTTACAAAAAAACTGACCAAAGAAGTAAGCTTAATGCTGAAGCAGATATGCGCATACAACTTTCAAATATTGAACCTGATTTTGACAAATTTTGTCTCACACAAACAAGCTCAACCTTCCCACTAACGTAGAAAAAAATTTAAAATTTTATATGTATGTTAATTATTAAAAAAGTTTATATTTTATTTGTTTTACAGTCACTAATAAAGTTTATTCCAAATTTTATACTATTTTATTTTTAGCTATAAAATTCGCATGATATTGTTAATATTACCCCAAAAAAATAAATACTTATAATAATTAAATTACTAAAAAGTAATTTAATTATAGCACAATTTACAACTACACCTAGATAGTTTCCCCCAACTTGTTTATTTTTCTATAGGGGATAATGAATATCCGAAATCTCAAACAAAAAATCGAGCCATAAATATATTTTTTAATTAGCCCTTCCACCAAAAAAGGCATTAAACTACTACTAATAGGGGTTCCTCAGAAAAAATATCGTGGTTTAGGGTTCCGCGTTCCACAAAAGGTTAAGAAACACTGACCAGAGAAATAAAGCAATATAATATTTTTTTCGGTAGTAATCCCCTAATTTAGTACGAACACAACCCAACATGGGGTAGCCCAGTATTCAGAACCCCTTAAACGGCTAAACTGCCAATTCCGAACTTCCAAATTCTCGGTACTTTTACCTATTTATTATCTATTTAAAAATATTTTAAAAAGTAATTGTGATTTACTTTGTATTGGTAGCTGTAGAACGGTTACCTTGGCCACATTAAACCTGACCCAGCATTTGTTTAATCTTATGTTAAATGTTTTAGATTCCCATTTTAAGATTACCAGCTTAAATGATATTTTCCTAGTTTACAATGTTTGCAAACAATACTTAGGAAAAAAAAAAAAAATGGAAATAAAATTCACTTAAATCGTCCAAAAAAGCAAAGAGTAGTATTTGTAGAGTGTATAGGTTTGAATAATAAAAAATTTCCCCTAATAAAACATCGAAACATGTTACCCTTGCTGACATAATAAAAACGAGTTATCTTAAACATAACCTAAAATTTAACAATTTAATAACCTGAAACCAAGACACAGTTATTAGATATTTAAACGTAATTATTAAGAATAATGTTTTTATATTAATATCTTGTAATAAAAAAAAAGGTATAAAAACTGAAATTTTTTCTAAATAAAAAGACAATAAAAGTTATGAAGGTAAAAACTGTTTGGGGCAAATAAGCAAAGCTTTATTAAAGTTTAATGTAATTCTAAGAAGAATATTTTTGCAAATTATATTTTTGAGTGAAAAAAAAAAGCTTTATTATTTTTTAAATAAAAAAATACTATTTATTTAAATTATATTTTATAAAAGCCCAGTAAAATAAAAATAATAACAAAAATAGGTATAAAGTTAAACAAAAAAACTTATTAAAAAACATTTATCATAGGCAACATTTTTACCCAAAAGTTCGTTTATACAAGACTTTTTGGGTAACTTACTTTAATTAGCCAATAATTTTACACGACGATGAATAAAAAGATTAACAGTATATATTAAGCCAAATATGTTAAAACTTTTAATAAATCATAAATAAATAGTTAAAAACTATATTTACTCTATTCCCCTAGTACTATATCGAGGCATAAAAAATTAAATTTTTATTCATTTTTTTTATTAAATTATTTACATATACAAGCAAACTTTTAAAGATGATACTTAAAAAAACATAATATTATGGCATATTGTGCCACCAAAATTTCCTAGTAAAGAAAAAGGGGGATAAGCCACCCAGAAAATAATACAATTTTATTCAATTCAAATTCAAAAAAAGAACGTAAGGAGATTAAAGGGTCGTATTTTTGGATATTTTATGTAAATACTAAAAACACGAAACCTGTTATAAGCCAAAACTTTAATTATATTTAAAAAAGAAATCCTTGAATAAACAGATTGGGAAAATTATCTCTAAATAGCGCTTTTTTAAAAATTGAGGAAAAATTTTGTTTCAAAAGGGTTAAATTTGCAATACTTTAATAATGCAAGGAAAATCAAAAACTATATGTAATATACTTACTTTAGTGTAATAACAACGTATATTTTGTTTAACCTAAACAAAAGTAACATCAGTAATTTGCAGTTTTTTTTTTTTAAGTTCCCCTTCTTTTGGCAACACGATTTAACACTTAACAGTACAATATTTTATTAAAAGCAGCTTCACGCACTATTCGATTCTATTTATTTATTCACAAACATCCATCTGTTTTAGAATTTAAAAGCACATATTCAAATTCTTACAAAAATTTACTAACATGTGTTTTTCCTACATAAACCAAGCCGTAAATTTTTTTAATACATGTTTTAAGTCAATTACAAAATACTTTGCATGTATTGGTACCCCAAAAATATTTCTTAAGCTTTAGCTTTAAGTACAATGGGTGCAAACTCGCTGGTTACTAAATCATTTTTGGTAACTGTCTCAAAAATGCCTCCACTCCGATTTTAACCAAATTTGGTAAATTGGGGGTGAGCAACCGTCGAAAAACCTTTTTTTTTCCAATTTTTTTTGAGAATTTTACAAATTAAAAATAAACAATTTTTTAATTTTTTCCTTTTCTTTTCAAAAGGGGGATAATTTTTCTAAAATTTTTTTTTAAAATTTTATTTTAATTTTTCATTAAAAAATTTAAACGGCCAATATTCAAATAAAATTTTGGATAATTTTCCTTAAACCAAGAATTTTTCCCTTTTTTTAAAATTAAATTTTTGTTTTTTATTAAGTTAATTTTTAATTTTTTTTTTTTCATTTGAGGGAAAAAACATTTTACTTATAATGCACAATTTGCAATAAAGAAATTTTAAATACTAGATACAAAACGTGCATCCGCAATATTTATCAGCCTCATCTAAATCATAGCTTACGGGATGCAGATTTACATTAACACAACCTTTTAAACGGTTTTAAAAACATTTCCAATCAAATATATATCTTTTCCCAGCAACGCCAATGGTTTTAACCCCATAATAAAGGAGGATTAAACGTATTTAGTTAATTCCCTCTCCGAAACCCAATCATTGATGCAAACCGTAAACCCGGGGGATTATTAGGATTAATCATAATTAATTAATATTGTAACTGAGTATGTTATTATCAGCAAACCCCCAGTTCGTAATGATAGGCATACAGCTGCTACTTAAATAAAATATGGTCAGGTATACGTAATAATAGACCAAAGAAATTTTTTTTTCAATACTATTTTTCTTTTCCTTTCCATTTTTTAAAATTTTGGGTCACTTTGAAAAAAATTTTTATATACAAATAAAAATTTAAAAAAACAATCCTTTTAAAATAAATAACTGGAAAGTATTTTCGCCCAAAACAAATAAAATAACTTGATCAGCTTCTTAAAGGTTTTTCTTAAAAAAAATTTTTTGTAACTTGTCTTAAAAAAAATTAATTAGTGGGATCGGCTACAACACTTGGACTCTATTTTTTAGAAATAAAAGAAATATTTTGTTTTATATGTAGGTAACATTTTTAAATGGGGTGGTTAAAAAAATTGTCTCTGAGTGATTAATTAATACACTGTATCAACAGAGACCGAATTTTTTTAAAAAATGTCATTGGCGTATTATTGGTCAATACTTTTAAAAATTACTTTAATCTTAGTCAGCAAAAGAATAAACACTATATTTAACTATTAAGTAAAAAGGGCCAAAAAAAAAATACATTTTCCGGTAAATATATATGGTCATATTGTTCATAATTTGTAACTTTATGACACACACCTTTTCCCTTTTTCTTAATTAATCCAATTCCCAAATTTTTACCTAACGAATTTAACTAATTTAACAATAAAATAAATATATTATATTTTGCAAGGTTGCTTTTTATTAACTTTAATTTTGGTAAATATTTTGTTATATTTAAACACATTTAGAATTATGATATCATTTGCTTTACTAACTAGTAATACCGATTTTTAATATAAATAATAGTATCAATAACTTTAGTTATAAAAATTATATTTTAAACAAAATCATAGAGTACAATAATCCATTTTAAAATAAAGATAAACATTAACCAAATCAAATTAGCTAGTGTGAGGTACACAAAATATTAAAAATATTCCTTTCGGAATTTGTCGCTCGTTTACGATGGAACACAAATAAAATATAACGTACTTTTTTAAAAGATGAGTTGGGGATTTAGCTTAGTAAGTAATAAACACCACAACAACATTTTGGCGAGAACCAGGATACACAAATAGACTATAAACCAAGGGTGCCTCTCACAGCGTTGCAACGGAAATGATTTGAAAGTGTGATTGGTTAAACAAAAAAACTTATTTATATCTCGTTTTTTCCCATTTTCTTTCATACCAATTCCCCCACAAGTCTTGTTCCTTTTACAAGTCTGTATAACCATGAGACTGGCTGGTTGATATATTCCTGTGGGCTCATTTTCTTTTCCCAAATAATGCCTGTCTTTGTAATTTACTCTTCACATTCGCACAGGATTTGGTAGGCTGTTTCTTCCTCCTCGTCGCACATTCTGCAACTTAAATCCCCATTGTATAACCCTACTTGTGTAGGTGTCCTCTTAGGTTATCGCCCTGTTAGCAACCCTACTGTTATGCAAAATCTTTTCCTACTTTGTCTGAGTAGTTCTTCCTTCGTTCTTTTTTGGGTGGGCCCTTTATAGAAGCCTTTTCCATGTCTTATTCTACTGATGCTAGACCAGTATTCCTAGGGTTTGTTTCGGATCCATTTTCTTTGTTTGCCATCGTGCTGTGGTTTTTGGGCACTCCAAGGGCAGGGTTCTGGTGCAAAGTGTTTTGTGGATGATCCCTGTCTCGCTAACTCATCCGCTTTTTCATTGTCTTTTATTCCCAAATGTCCCGGTGCCCAAGGGAGAATAACCCTGTTGCGTTTTCCAAGGATTTTCAGTTCTTTTTGGCATACCAATGTTAGTTTGGACGTTACCTTGGGGTTTACTAGTGCCCCTAGTGATGTCTGGCCGTCTGTTATTATGCAGATCTGCTGGTTATTATAAGCCCCTTGTTGTTTTCTTTTGCACAGTGTAGTAAAGCATATATTTCTGTTTGAGATAGAGAACCGTGTGTTCCTAATGGAATGGATAATTGTGAGTTTTCATTTCACTAAACGCGCCCGCCCCACCCCTCTTTGATTTTGGATCTATCTTTGCCAGTGATGTCTTTAAACGTGCTGGGAAAATCGAGTTTTACCATTCACTTATCTGAAATATGTACCTCGTCATCTTCGCGTTCTTTCCTATTTTCTGTAGGTGTTGGTTTCGGAAAGTTTAGGTCAAATGACACCTGAATATTTTACCTATTCCACAATTTGATTTTTGCAACTCTTTATCCTGGGCTTAATAACAGGTACAAATTATATTCAAAAAAAAGATAATTTTTATTTATACCCTTGGCTAATTAATCAGGCCAGTTTTTTTTATAGACAGCAATGTTGGGCCACATAACACCAAAGGTAATCCTGAAATCCTTACTTTACATTACTATATTAAAATGGTCGGTGACCCTACCTAACATAAATACCCAATAAAATATTTTAAAAGTATTCGGACTATTGTAACGGGAATACTTATTTTGTAGTATAAATTTGAAAAATATTCCGCAAGTAATAAATAATTTTGTTTTTTAAAATAAATAGTGTGTTATTGCCCAAACCAAAAAAAAAGGCATAAATATTAGATAATTATTTTATGTTGATTTTAATTTTTTTTAATATTTTTTTTAAAAAAATAATTAAATTTTTAAATTTTTGTAAAAAAATTTTAAAAAATTTATTATTTATACGTATTAATTAATTCAAATCAAATTATATTAATTTTTTTGGTGAAACCCTTTAATAAAAATTTGGGGTCGAGTTTTTAAATTTTTAAATTTTAAAAAGAGTACAAAATTTTTAAAAGTGATTTAATTTAAAAATATATCTCCTCTGTTAAATTTAGAGATCCAATAAGTGTTAGGACAAATAAAAGTAAAAAACTTATTTCAAAAACGCAGCTATAGTTTGCAGCATTACATATAAATAATAAAAATTTTTTTGTTATAGGTTCAATATATATTAATTAGTCGGGGCTTTCGGTTTTGTCATCGTCCCCCTTTAAAAGCAATTATTACGTATTCCTAGCTATAACCAAAGAGCCCCAAAATTAATATCCGGGAATACACAACACGTAATTTTTAATTAGTGTAAATTTATGAAAGATGATATACAATAATTTATTTTAACAATATTTATATTGTATTGTAAATTTTAAAATTTAAAAAAAAAAACAACAAAGGACATTTAAAATAGTTTATTTAACTGATTTCTACCTATATAATTTGGGTTTCTTATGACAGGAAGTTTTTGGGAGCCTAAAGACTGTGCAAGATATTTCCGAAAAAAGCATTTTTTTTTTTTATGGGCATAAATCTCTTTTTTCCCTTGTTTTAGGGGTTATAAAATCAATAATTTTAAATAAAGAACTTTTTAAAAAAATATAAAATTATGAAAGCCGGGAGTACGCATTCAGTCACAAAAAAAAAAAGCAGGTTATTTGTTCTACAAATATCGAAACAAGAAAGATTATTATCCTTAACAAAATAAGGTTTTTGACAAGGTCTCGCATGGTGCGCTTCCAAACAAACTTTCTACGATCTTTCACCTAAACTTCAATGAAAACTTTTTTTTACTTTTGTAGCTTTCGCCAATTAACGAGGTTCTTGTATTTGGGACCCTCTATTTCTTCTTTACATTAACTATCTCCCATCTTTTGATTAATACCATTTATAGCTGTTTGTTCTGATTCTTATATTCAGTTTTTTAAGCTTAACTCTGGTAAAATGAAAAATAATATTTTTCTTTCTTAGGGAACGCTTCATAATTTTTTTTTTCTTAATTTTACTGCCCAATCTGGCCTTACACCCCCTACTACATATAATAATACACAAACTTAGATGCCCAAAATCCCTTTTATAATGAGATCCATTATGATTCGATTTTCATACCGATACAGATTTTTAATCAATAGAAACCCATAATTTTCAATCAACATGATGTTCATTTGACGTTTGTCCTAGATTCCTATCTTATTGTTTTTTTTGTCAAAACGAGGTATTAAATGTTCGTAAATATACCCCCAAATTCGATAATTATATTATTAAAATGTCTGATATCACGATATGAAAAAATTCCCCCTCATCCTCCACACATATCGGAGATAGAGAAAAAGCAGTACAAAATATTTTCCAAGAAATCAAGAAAGTGTGAAAAATTATATTAACGTTTATGGACTGGAGAAATACAAATAATATTAAACATTCTCCGAAAATGTTTTAATTGTTTTTTTCGAATTGATAAAAACATGAAATTACATACGGACACATTATTCAATAATAAAATCGTTTGTTAATATCAATTAAATATAGACATTATAAATATAATAGGCTAAATGCTTTATTAAAGCGAAAGTCCAAGAATATAGGGGGGAAAAAAAACAAAAATATTTTCACTGAACAAATAAAAACGTTTAACGACGACACCCCGAAAAAAAGTTTTTATTTATAAAATAAGAAACTACCTAACATTGCATTTTATGTTTTATTACATTTTTTCATGCATGATATATTTAATTAATATGAAAACTTGGTAAGCCACTTGGAAGCGGGCTAAGGCACTAGTTTTTAACTAAAACAGTAAAAGAAGGGTTGTAGCCTAGGTCATCCTGCTTTTAATTTTATTTTTTTTTTTTTAAGGTAGCAATGATTTTGGGGAATAAGGGAACATGTCATGACATGAACTAAATGACCTTAAATGTGAAAATGTCAATGGTATGAATGGAATCTTAATTGTTATTGTGGTAGAAACTAAAATAAAAGTACAACAAATATTTACAGTTACCGGCAAATACTAAAAATTAAAAAAATATATAAATCTAGGCCCAAAAAATTTTCCCACCCCATTTTTTTTGTTTATTATTTTAATGAAAATGCAAATTCAAAACTTGGTATTAATTAATTTGGAAATTTGGGGAGACAAATTCAAACATTTTTTAAATTTTTCCCGCCCAAATTTAAAACAGGGTTTGTTTTCGAAGGAAATCTGCAACCCATTAGTTTATGCCGGTGGTGATTTTTTTACATTAAAACGTCATGGTGGCGGGAAATCCAATTTAGTGGCGGAAGGCTAAATTGATAATTCGGTTCAGAATAAAATCAACATTTCCAATACAATATTGATCTTTATTGAGACTACAAAAATGAAATAAATGTAAATATTCCTTCCGCTTAGATCAGTAGGACTGGAACAATTTTAAACTGACAATAAATAATTTTAATATTTTTAAGAAATCGGATTAATTACAATTGAAATGTTTAATCAAATATAAATAGAATGTTTATAGTTTTTCATATCGTTGCAACTCCTTAATGGTTATTAATACCTCGCATCAACCATCAAACCCCTTTCCCTTTTTCGTTTTTTTTTAATGTCATCTCATGATCATTGCATAATATTTTTTTATGACCTACTGCTCCAGTATCTTTTTTGCCCTTTATAAGAACTTAATACATATTTTGTAAGTTAAAAACCCCCTAATTGTGTTTGTTGTGTGAACGTTTTTGTTTTTGAATAGCTTACAAACTGGGGAAAGTAGTTTTTGGAAAAAAAAAAATAGTTAGAACTCAGCATTAACATTTTTTACTGCTCCCTTATTTAAAAATTTTTTTGGGGGATCTCTTTTTGAGTCAATTTATATTTATGTATATATAATTTTTTATCATATAAAGTGTCAATAATATGTATTTACCCAATTATATTACAACGCTTTAAGCATTATTATAAAAAAACTGTGACAAAGGGACAAGATAATTTTTTCCCCCGGGAAAAGGATTTTAATTTTAATTTTAAATGTCGTGTTTTTAAGACATTTTTTGTCAGAATCATTTTTAAAAAAAAAAAAAAGATTTATGTGGTAAAAAAAGCTTAAAAGAAAAATAAGAAAATAATTTTAAATTTTTTTTGTATTTCTGTTAACCTTTTAAGGGAAAAAAACAAAATATGAAATAGGTCCTTTTAAAACCCCAAAAAAAAAATTTCACTGAAAAAGTGTATGTAAATTTTCACTTTAAAATTGTCTCTAGTGTTACTGTCTGTTTATGGTGTTTTTTATGATAATAAAATTGCACAATACCCAAATTAAACTAAATGTGGAAAAGTTGGACAAAAAAATAACAAAGAATCAATTTAGGCGGTGGAGACTTTACTTATCTTCAATTTTTTGTTTTTATCTTAGCAAGTTTATTTGAAATTATTAAAATACTCCTTTCAATCTAGAAATTTGGTACACAAATTAACATCAAGCTGAAAATGAGTAAAATTGTTTAAAACATAACATTTTAAAATTTCCCCATCGTTCCGGTACATAGAAAAAATTAAGAAAAATTTCATTAAAAAAAATTAAAGATCATAAAATTAAGTATAAAAAGGTATTAATTTTTTCCTAAAAGCTACCGTTCCCGAAAAAACGAGTTGTAACCGTCATTGTATGCATAAGAACGTCACTTGGCTGAAAAAAAAAGTAAAAATATTATTTTTCGCTGATTGTACTTTACCTTTGAAATATAAAATAAGTAAACTAAAAAAATATCAGGTAAATAAACATTTTTTATTGATAAAAAAGTCTGAAAAACAAGATTTAGTTCAATGTGCTGAAGTTTTTAAAAAAGTAATTCAACTTTACAAGAAGTTAATTCCAAGGGAATTTGATTTCTTCTTTGTATGTACGGAGCCCTTAAAAAAACCTGCTTGGGGAAGTATCAATATGCATGTTTTGTTAAAAAAACTCGAAATAAAAAACAAGTGCAATTAGCTTGTCTTCGTCCAACATCAGTTGCTGCTCATCAGCATCTTTTTTGGGTATATTACCAAGTTTAAGTGTGGCTTGCTTATTAGCTAGACCCAAAAAATGGGGTCGAAAATTGGTCAAAAATAAATTTGAACCCCAAATTAGATTTTACTCCCACCTGCGCCGGAAAAACTCTAAACACAATTTTTTGCAATAAAAAAAAAATTTCAGGTAAAAAAGGTTGCAAAAATTGGACTTTTTTTTTGGGATGCGAATTGTCAAGGCCGGTCGTCTAATGTTGAAAAACCAACGCAGAGGTCTTTGATACCGACGAACAGACATGCGATGCTCACTATTGACGCAATTCACTTACACCCAGGATGAAAAAAAAAAGAAGGAGAAAGAAGAAGAAGAAGAAGAAGAAAAAGAAGATGAAGAAGATCAAAAGAAGGCAATAAAAAAATGTAATTAAAGATTATGAATTGGACGAATAAATTTTGCTACTTTTTTTTAATTTATGGTTTTTTAAAAAATTAAAACCCGAAATATCTGTTATTATGCAACAGTTTCAATTAAACAGAATCAAACAGACCTGGGGAAAAAGACCTACGGAAAAAAACCACTTTAAAAAAAACCCCCTACACCTCAGAGGTAGGGGGGAAACGTGTGCATACAATGACGCTAAAATTTTTTGAATCATTATATCTCAGGAACGGGGGTTTTTTGGGAAAAAAAATTATAAATACCTTCTTTTATAGATAAATTTGTTAAATTTTTTTTTTAAAATTTTTACATAAAACATTTTTTGAACAAAATTCGACAAACTTTTTTTGTTTTTATATATTTTTAGTCCGAACATTATTTTAAATTTTTTTAAAATATTATTTTTTAATTTGCCGGGACAAAATTTTGCCTTTTAAAAATAAACTTTTTTTTGGTCATAAAATAATTTTTCTTTTTTTTAGAAATTATTCGATAATTATATTAACGTCCTATTTAGGACGGAGGTGAAATTAAATTAAAAGATGAAAATATGCAAATGTTTTTCTCCCTGAAAGATCGTTATCCGTGCTTGGAAAAAAAAATGTCATAAATTTTTTTATTATACCAAAAAAATTGATAAAGAATATAAGATTTTTTAAAAAATAATTTTTTTTTTTTATAAACAAATATATCTAAAACATTTTAACATTATTAACGCAAAAATAAGAAAAAAAATAAGAGTTTAAAAAATTGAGAAAGTATTTGAAGAAAAAGCTTTTTTAAGAGTGCAAGGAATATAAATAAAAAAAATTTAAATTAATTTTTTTTTTATTTATTTGGTAAAATTTTAACATGTTTCTCTTTTTAGATGTATATATTCAATGTTTTGAATTTTTTTTACATACTGTTTTAAAGGTACTGATTTCTAAATAAAAACCATAGACAAAAAACTGGTATAAACCTGTTGAATAACAGATAATATTCAGGCAATACTCCATGATTTTAGGAGTGACAATTAAAAAAACAAGAAAATATGCAAATATTTGTAAGGTTACGAAAAATTTTTTAAACAAAAATATTTTACGTCCCAAGAACACTATTGTACACATTTTTTTTTTCGTCCCTTTTGGATTTGTTTTTAATAAATTGATATAAATGTAAGCGCTTTAGCACTAACAAAGATTAAAAACAAAACTTACCAGTACATAAACGCAAACCCCTCTACTACAGCAACAAGAAGATCTCCCACCAGACTCACAATAAAGTAATTCGTAGCAGTTTGTAAAGTCCGTTCTCTGTACACACTTAAAATTACAAACCGTTTCCAAAAGGGGGTTAAGATAGGGACGATAAGTAATACTAATGCCCAATAATTATGGAAATTGTCACTAGTTAAACCTGTTGAACACGACACGTTCGTATTATTTCCGATAGAGCTACAATTTAATTGCTGCACGTAAACTACAAACAGATATATTCGAAAGTTTTAAATTTTTTTATGTATTGGTCTATATCTTCGTTAGGAGCATATAATGCTCTGGGAAGAATACTTTGATCATATTTAGACAAGTTTGTTGAAACATTGACCAAACCTTACTTCTGAGTTTTTTGGGGAACCCCTGATATAGCCCTTTTAGTTAGTCCCTATTAAAACTGTTATGAAAATAACCAATAAGGTTTAACAACGAACATTATTATTAGCTTTTTTCCCCCAATAAATCACAATTTCCACATATCCACCAAATTTTATAGATAAAAATCTTTTTTCCGATTGTCTTTTATGGTCTTCCCCCAAACCCTTTGGGTCATAACACTAAGATTTTGACTTATCGGATCATCTGTCACACATTGTCCTTCAAAAATTCGTGTTGCGTGAACTAGGGCGATCGCGAGTGGAGGGGTTTAAAATGCTTGGGGGCGGTGGCAGCGCCGTTTGAAGGAAGAAACGACGTGGCGCGAAAGAGACGCGCGTCAGGCGCCCCCTTTTCCTGCACCAACCCGAGGGGTCCCATTCAGCATCCCTTGCAGGGAAATTTTTTTGGGGAAGCGTTTCACGAATTAATTGCATCGATTAGAGGATTAAAAATGTTTTTTTTCTTTAAATTGAGAATTTCTAAGATACGAATAATAAATGGTACAGAATTGTTAATGTAGAACTGGGCGGTATGGTTAAAAAAAAGTAAGGGATATGTTTCAATAACATGCTTAATTTAAAAGAAACGATATTTTTTTTTAAAAACAGGTTTTTACGATTTATTTGGGGTAAAAAAATGCTGAATACCATTGGGATAGCACGAATACTTTTTTTTAATTAAATATCTAATATTCAAAAATTTTACATAAACCAGAGAATTTTTTTTGAAATGAAACCCCCTAAGGTCATTTTAAAAACCCCCCTAATATGCTACAAAATAAAAATAATTTTATTTTTCAGTTCATATCTTTAATATGGCCCCGCTTTCTGTACAAAAAGTATCAGGATCAACTCTTTTTTTAATTTTGGTAAATTTAACTCATACATTTACTGACTACTTTTTTTTTTTTTCCAAAAAAAAAAATAAGTCCCATTTACCCTATTTTTTTTTTTCCAATTTTTTTGGGTTTTTTTTATGTTTTAAAGACCACAAAGGTTTATATTGACCAAATACTAGGTACCATGATTCCGGACTCTTAGATGTAAACCCATTTTATCCCCCGTTTTTTCAACATTGTTCAAGCCCCGAAACTTTAAGAAATTGCATTTCCGGCATTTTTAGAAAACCCAAAAGTGCCACCATAGACATTATACAAAAAATACTATCTCTGATACCCCAATAATGTTAAGTAAGGTCTTCCAAATTTTTTTTTTTTTAAAAAAATTAAAAAAATTTTTTTAAAAATTTTTTTTTAAAAATTTTTATATATATATATATATATATATATATATATATATATATATATATATATATATATTTTTTTTAATAAATTTTTTAAAAAAAAAGAAATATATTTTTTTTTATCTATTTGAGTAAAATTTTTTAATTTTTAAATTTTAATATTTAAAAAAGGGTTTTTTAGTAAAAAAAAGGGTACTTTTTTTTCCCAAAAAATAAAGAGCCCCCATCGGCATCAAAAATTTTTTTTAAAGGGAGGGAAAATTTAAAGCTTAACCCCAAAATTTTTTAATGCAATTATGCATTTTAAAAAAATTGCCAGGTTTTCCCTTTTTTTTCAGCTTCGTTTTCTATAGTACGTGCCACAGAATTATTGAGTTTGACCCAAACCCCAAAAAAACCGTGATTGTATTGTTACCCAGTCAAATAATCCACGGTGATTTCTTGACTTGGCTTGCGCACCGAAAAATAATGGGTTTTTTTGCTGGGTTGCAATAAACCCATCATTGCCAAAAAGTCGCGATCAAAATATGAGAAAGTATACAACTATTTTTTGGCATGGTGTGATGGCAAAAGGTGATAAATCAATGCAATTAGTGAGTAGTAGTATGTCATCCCAAGTGCGGGCCAAAACCCGGGTCAACAGCCTTATCCAGACCTTTACTTTTATTATCATTATTAGTAGCAATTATTGTTTTGGTAATGGGTTATTGATAGTTATAAAAATTAGTAGAAAAAATTTGTATCAAAAAATAATATATATTTAGCCTTTTTTTGTTCATTATATTTTAACAAAAACTACTTGTTTTTATATATTCATAATACCATTAGCTGTGTTATGAGTCTGATATCTTACCCAAATACTAGAAAAATAGGCAAAAACGTCATAACTAAACGGTTGTAAAAAAAAATTAATAGATAACTTCTTATTATGTTTATAAAATATTTTTTTATTTCAATGTTTTTATACAGAATATTTCAGAACAGAAAAAATATTTTAAGGGCATATTTTTCAGGTAAAAATAAGACTCTTTTTCGTATTAACGATTATCCAAAAAATGCACCCTTTCCTTGTTTTACCTATCAAATTTAAAAAAACAACTATTTCATACTGTTTCTACATTTTTGCATCAAACCCCACGAAAATTTCCATAGCCCAGTTATTTTATGGTGTATTTTTTTTTTCGAAAAAAGGAAAAAACCAAATTTAAGGGGGGAAATTTAAAGGGGGGATTAACAGTTTTTATGAAAATGTTTTTGTCAACGGGGAAAAAAAAAAAAGTGGTTTTTTTAACACAAAATTAATCAATAACGTAAAAACATTACTAATTCAAGCAGTCCCAGCCTACAACCCCATTTCTTTTTATTTTTAATTATGCCAATTGCTCTTCTTTTTTTTCAACGGCGATTTTTAAAACCCTTTTGTTGTGGTTAGTTGTGGTTTAATTTTATCTTAAAATCATATTAACACGTTTTTTTTTAAAAAAAAAAATACACCGCTTAAAATATCGGGGGTATGCAAATTTTTGTAAGATTTTGTCTTTTTATACGCAACTTAAGATGTCTGTAGCTCGAAGGGGATACCCCTTTTGGACACATGTTTTAAAGTCTTATTCTGACCCTAAAAATACCACCTTAATATATTATTACTGAATTTTGAAACAGCCTGTATTTTTTTTAAAAATAAATTTTTTTTTTATTCAGTAAAGATACTTTTAGCGGGATAGGTTTAAAATAAAAAATTGTTTAAAGGAAAAAAAAAGCTTTAGGAGCAAATTATTTTTACTAATAATATTTTATTATAGTTGCATTACCATTGCATTTTATTAAAAAAAAAAAATTTGATAACCAAACATATTTCACGAAGTATGTAACTTTTTAATTTTTTTACAGAAATTTTTTGGGTTTTTTTCTCAGACAGGCCTGAAAAATTTGGCACATTCCTAACTTAAAAAATAATTAAATAATAAATAAACTTATTAGAATAATTTTATTAGCAATATGTCAAAACCATTCCAAATAAATACCCATGCATTTTTTTTTAAAAACAGTTATACAGGTCTTCCCAAAACTAAAATTTCAAATTAAAAAAAAAAATAAAAGTCATACTTTAGGGAAAATTTTTTAACTTTAATTTTTCTTTTTGTTAAAAAAGTGGTATCACGAAAATTTTTTTTTACAAACATTAACATGTAAAGTTGTTTTTTAATGTTTTAATTTATGAGTTAAAAAGTTTTACTTATTTCTTGTTTCTCTTGGTGGTATGGATATTAGAAAGTATTTTAACCTTCAACACGTTTAACGTAACATGTTTTAACATTTATTGTTTATTTTTTTTTTTTTTATCTTTTCGGGTGGTATAGGTATTATAAAGTATTTTAATTTATGATTATAGAATTTTCCCCCTTTTTTAAAAAAAACCATTTGATGGGTTCTGTTAGCTTGTAAAAATAAAAAGTGTAGTTTAATAACTGTTTACAAAAGCATTAATTTAATATATTACAGAAACTCATAAAAAAATATAGTCCATAATGTTGACCATTTATGGTGTTTTTAATACAAGTTAAAATATATTTATAGCATCATTGAAAAAATATATTTTAAACTTTTACTGTTTTTTCATTCTTGTTTCTCCGTATGTGAGTGTGTCAGTGACTCTGCCTTAAACCCTGGGGCCCTTTGTTTTCCCGGGGGCCCCGGAGATATATATATATATATATATATATATATATATATATATATATATATATATATATATATATATATATATATATATATATTTTATATATATATATATATATATATATATATATATATATATATATATATATATATATATATATATATATATATATATATATATATATATATATATATATATATAAAAAATAAAAAATATAAAAATAAAAGGGAAAATAATTTTTTAAAAATTTTATTTAAAAAATTTTATAAAAATTTTTTTTAATTATTATATTTATATTTTTTTATTTTAAAAACCCAACTTTTTTAAGAAAGGGAAGTTTAAAATCCCTCCCCCAAATTTGGTTTTTTTATTTTAAGACTGGTTAAATAATTTTAAAGATGATTCGAATTTATTAAGGCAGCGTTGTCACGACTAAAAGGAAAATTTACTGTTTAAATTGACATACTTATTGTTTTATAAACATTTAGAAAATATATTTGCGCACTTGTGGCTATAGAAAAATAGATTCCAGGTTACAAGATGTGTTTCTGCAACATAAATTGATGTGATGAATTCATTTATTACGACATATATTCTTTGAGCTACACGTCAGAAATACAAGAAGGGACCTTCGATCCAGCTTCCAGCGTATAGATATGTGCACAAAGAGCACAAACTCAATTTACATTTAAAAACTTTCAGATAACCTTTAAAAAAGTTATAAACACTTCAAAATTTAAAAAAATATATTTGTATCAACGTTCTGCTAATAAGTTACTTAACGTCTTCAAGTTATAAAATTAAGTTAGAAAAATAAATGTTTATTAAAATTGTATTTTGGGCTAAATATGTGATTTACTTTAATAAGAATGAAACAGAAAATAAAAATTAAGTTTGGATTTTTACATAATTAGTTTCATATTCTTAAAAGTTATGCCGATCACCAATAACAGAGTAAGTCAATAAAAAAATTCCAGGTTACCCCACTAACCAACTTATAACGATAAAGAGTTGGCTTAGCAAATATTGAAGCCTGTGGGTTCCCAAATTAAATAAGGGAGATATTTCAAAAAAAAAGAATATTTAAAAGGCGAAACATGGCAAATTCATGACGAAAGTCAAATTGTAAACCTTCCAACATTAAATCTCGAGTATTTGCAAAATTTACCTTTTAAAGTTTTTTATTGAAAAAATTACAAAAAATAAATGGATTAAATAAATGTAAACATTTATTTATAAAAAATTGTTGTCAGGTTTAGATATCCTTGAGAATTTGTGTATATTTTCAATTTAACAGTTTTTTACTATATTTCTTTTTTTTACTGACTATTAAAGAATTGTATTTAAAAAAAAATATTCTGAATTTAAAACCTTAATCAAATTAAATGTTCCGTATAAATATTTTCAAAAATGCCCGCTATTTTAAATAAGAACCTTTATTGGGCATGCCTTTCCTTTTTTTTTCCAGATGACCTTTAATAAAGACTCAGCAGTAATCATTAATGTAAAGCCATAGAATAGTATTTTTTTTTTTGGAAATAACAATTTTTTTAACACAATAACCCATTTTACTACCTAAAATTAACCTAAATTATTTGAATTGTTTTTTGGGGAAACCCCCCAAATAATTAAAGGGAAATCAAACTTAAAGCGACTAATTAATATTTCTGCCCTAATAATACAAAAATTTGCATTTAAAATATAAAATTATTCCCCCTCCCCTTTCAAAAAAAATATTAGAACACTCCTTTTAGAAAAATTTTAAAATATTTTTGGGAAAAAATATTTTATTGTTGGGGCTGAAACTAATACCATATTTATATTAAACAAGATGACATTTTAAAAAAAATTTAAAAATTAATAAAATTTCGCTTTTTCATTTTATACTTTTTATCAGAATTTAGATAAAATAAAAAAAACGCGAAAATTTTTTTTATACGGGGGTTTTCCCCAAAAAACCATTTTGACAAAAAAAAATTCAGATGATAAGTCATACGTTTTTTCATATTTTTTCTATGGCCTTTTGGGGTTTGAATTAAAATTTTTTAGAGGACCGTCACAAAACAGAAAAAAAAATTTTTTCAAAAAGGTCTTTTTCGAAACTTTGATTTAAAAAAATTTAAGTTTTTTTTTCATAGATTTTTTAGTTTAACAACATTTTTTTTGGGAAAACATAAACTTTCAATAGAAGAAATGCCCAAAAAAACCCCAAAAAAAATTAAAAAAACCGAGAAGTGAAAGGCCCACTCATTTTAATTTTTGGGGTTTAAATTGGGTTTTTGCCCCCATTAACTGCCCTTTTTATTTAAAAAGGTTTTTTGTTGAAAAAATCCAAAATTTAAAAACCCCCCCTGAAGACCGGGAATGAAATTTTTATCGTTAAACATTTTTTTCAAATCTTTAAAAAAAGGGGGTTTTAGAAAGGGACTTTTTTAAAAAACGGGGTTTTTTTTAAAATTTGGGTAAGTCGGGGTTTAAAAAACCCAAAGAGTGAATTTAAATAAAAAAGGGGGTAAAATGTCAGTCTTAAAGAAAAATTTACTGAGTATTAAAATGGGAGTCGGGGGGAAACCCCTTTGGGTACCTTTTTTTCAGAAATCACGGGCCCCCCCAAAAAACTAAAAATTTGGGTTTAAAAAAATTAAATCAAAGCAAAACCCTAAAAAATTTAAAAAGGGGGTTTAAAAAATTTAGTTTTATTTATTTCCCTTTACACTAGAAATTTAACAAATTTTTTTGTTTTACTGAAAGGGCTGAAAAATCAATTCAAAAAAACTGCAAAAAAAAAAATTTTAAAAAAATTGCCTTTGAAGTATGTTTTTAAAAAAGGGGGGAATAAAAATTTCCGGTTTTTTGAGTACATCTAATTGACTTAAATTCAGTGATTTATATTTCTAAAAAATTTTTTATTTTAAAAAAATTTTAATTAAAAAAAAATTTTTATATATATATATATATATATATATATATATATATATTATTTTATATATATATATATTATATATATATATATATATATATATAAAATTTTATATATATATATATATATATATATATATATATATATATATATATATATATATATATATATATATAAATAACAACGTATTTTTTTTATAAAAAAATTTTTTTTTAAAAAATTTTTTTTTAAAAAATAAATCACTGGGTTTAACGAATTAGAT
>JAHBCN010008533.1:0-38417 GCA_019359885.1 Listronotus oregonensis | reverse complement strand
AAAAGAGATGCAAGAGCAATATTCGTAAAAAGGGAGAAGTTCTTTTGACCTGTTGCCATATTTCTTAGTTTAAATAATATTATCATTTAACCGATGCCAAAATTAGATAGATATAATTAATATATTAATTAAATAATAATATATAAACTTAAATTTATTTTAAATAATATTATTTTAAATCCTAAACAAGTTTTAGTATAATTAGAAGTTACAGCAGCTACAGGTAATAATTTATATTAAACCGATGAAACTTAGTAAATGAATTTGACAACCTTGATTATATTTTGTCTGCATTCCTAAAATATTTTTCGTAGCTTTACAGCCGGCAGACAAGCTATACATACCCTTACAAAAAAAATGCGAGTGGTTTCTCTAATAAATTTACCTATTTATTTAATAATTATTAGTAAATAATTACCTTTTTTATTAAATTTAATTGTGGTCGATCGGGCAAATAAAACTGTTCTTTTCGTGCTGTAAACATAAACGGAATGTATTTTATTTTGACAAGCCACTTTATACATTTGAAATAATTTAACGGACCTGTTTAGTACAGTTTCTAACCCCAACATTTAGAAAATAAAAACGCCAGAAAAATCATTAATTGGATAAACATCAAATGTAATTTATACCCGGGACATTTAAAATGAGAAATATTTCAATATTTTAATTTTAATTTTTGTAGTTTGGTTAAAAACTTTTTAAACCACCTGTGTAGTCTTGCTTTAAGCTATAGTTTTAAACGTTAACCATAAGCACATTAGAAAATAAACAAACTTTAATGAAACCAAGAGACGTAAGCAGCACTTGCTTTATTCTCAAAGGAGTAGTTAAGAAATCTTCTTCTCAAAAGGCGTTATCTTTAATGGGAGAATATGATGAAATTTACATATTTAGTTGGTTCGAGTGGCTTATCGCACTGCATTGGATTCCGTCTGTTAAGGAATGTATCATATAGAAAAAAGCATTTTAATTATAAAATATTCTGGGTTAATTTTACACAATAAGTAGTTAATGTGTTTTAAATATGTTCTTTAGTTTTGTGGCGGATTCATGTTTCAATAAGTTCTCGTTGGGTTACTTGGCCGAAAAGTTTTTAAAAAATGAAACCACTTCGGTCCTGGTCCCGGGGTATAACAAACTGATTGTGCTTAGTCCTGGTGATCCCTATGAACTTGCAGACCACTTGAAACAGAAAAAAAAAACAAAGAAAAAACAAAAAAATTCTATCCACGTTTCGGTGGCAAGTTAGTTACCACAGTCAAGATGAACTCAATTAAAAAACTTGAAATTAAAACCAAATTTTAAATAACTCTTGGTTTAAAAATTTTGGGAAATTCTGAGAGATTTTTTAATATTTATGACCTTTTGTCATAAAAAAAATTGCTACTTTTTTAGACTTGGCCTGTTTAGATAAAACTTTACACATTTTTATGTGTTAATAATTCATTTAAAACTGGTTTATTTTACCTAAAAATGTGCCGCAGATGCAAAGGTCATATTCGTCAAATAACTGACTCTGAACGAGGAGGAGTTGTAGACTTAAGTGAGGCAAATGGGTCGGTAAGAGAAATTAAAAAAAGAACAAACCGATTTTTATGTACACTTTAAATATGGTGTTAGGCCTGGATCTAAGCAGGCCTGGGTCAGGGGCACCGGATGTCGTAAGTATCCAGATCGCCGATAAAGATTTTTTTAGTTAGGTTCGTGCGATTGATTCAGAACAATGTCGAGATGTATAAATTGTACCATCCAATATCAAGTTATGGGTTTTTTCTTATTTCCACATTGGGTATTGCCATTGAATAAATGTCTTTTTATCCTTAAAGTTTAAAAATCCCATTATTCAATAAGACGATACCAGACTGCATGTGGCCAGACTTCATGGTTCAACATTACATAAACCACTTATCGTGGCCAAAATCGCCTTTTTTCTCTTGAATCGAACATGCGCAGACTCGAGTAGTACTTGCATATAATTGAACGGTAAGGTAAAATAAGACACCCCAAAAGGTCGTAAACCATCTCTTTAGATCAATACCTAAACGTATCTATGTTATTGATCATCTGATTTGACAAAATAGCTAATAATTTATAAGCTTTTGTCTCGTATACATGTAAGCATAAAAATAATAAAATATATTGTACATAAATACGTATCTATTTTTTTTATTCTGTATCATAATAAACTTTTTTTTCAGATTAAAAATTAATTTAAAACATTACTTTTTATAGGCATTCATTTACAAGAATAACGTAATATTTTAGAATTTGCCAGATACTTATTTTACTAATTGGTTTAGTTCAGTGGGTGATCTTTATTATATACTTTTTCTTTTTTATCTTCTTTTTCTTCTTCTTTTTCCTCTTTTCTGGAAGCCGTCTTGATCTACTACCGTAGGCAGCGCAGCATCTTAGGCTTTTTTTGCCTAATCTCCCATTATCTTTAATACCAATTCTCCCCAGTAGTCTTGTTTCTTCTACAAGTCTGTATAACCCCAGAGACTGGTTAGTTCATATATTCCTATAAGCTTATTTCAGTTGCCCAAATAATGCCTGTCTTTTGTGATTTAGAGCTTCACATTCACATAATATGGTAGAGGCTGTTTCTTTCCCTCGTTCAGATTGGGTCCCCATTGTATAACCTATCTTGTGTAGGTGTCCTCTTACGTTATGGGGCCCTGTTAGTAGCCCTCCTGTTACGCAAAGTCATTTCCCACCTTTTCTGTGTAGTTCTCTTCGTTCCTTTGGATGGGCGCCTTATGAAGCCTTTTCCATGTCTTATTCTACTGACGCTTCCCCAGCATTCCACGTGTTTGTTTCGGATCCATTCCGTGGTTTGCCTTCGTGCTGTATATTTTATTCTTAGAAAATGTATATATTTTAAAAAATATACTTTTTTGAATATTAAATTTAAAATATATGGTTTAAATATCAATAATCAGTCCAAGTAGAATGGATATTTCTGTATAAATATTAGTCTATTTTCCTGTATATTTATATATTTAATATTTATATATTACCACTGGAATTTAATTACTACATCCTTAAATATAACGGTCAATAATTAATTATTTTCATGTCATTAGACCTCATTAATTATAGATGCAGTGAATATATACATACATCCATATGTACAGAACTGAATCTATTGTAAAAAGAGTTTTACTGATAAGGGGGGCAGTTGTGTGTGCAATCACGCAAGATCAGATAATGAAATAATTTACCGGCATCACGAATTAATCGCAGCGCATTTGCAGTCCGCTTTTGGCTCTAACTTGTGCACAGATGAACGCATTTAAATAAGTATGCTAATTTCTACTTATATTCCAGACGAAAATACCGTGCTTTGGATGATAAGATTCCTTCACGGTCCCTTTAAGACGCTAGAGTTTCTATTGTAAATGTGTCCAACATTTTCAATTTCATTATCGCTTTCTTGTCTTAAAATGTCTGTCGTCTTTATGTGTGTTACGTAAAAGACTAGACGAATAAACGAAGCACAAAGCTGATAGTGTTATGTCGTGATGACACGATAGACGGTTTAGGCAAGCATGCCAAGGCAAATCGATTCACTTACTTGTGTCTACATTTCCGACGATTAAAT
Source organism: Listronotus oregonensis (assembly GCA_019359885.1). Taxonomy (NCBI): domain Eukaryota; kingdom Metazoa; phylum Arthropoda; class Insecta; order Coleoptera; family Curculionidae; genus Listronotus; species Listronotus oregonensis. Next base: position 34,810 of record JAHBCN010008533.1, on the reverse strand, counting down.
AAAGGATAATTAATTTATTCTTTCGACGCCCGTACAAATTTGTCTTCTTTCATGTAGTTTAGTTCGAAATTGTCACTTTCCCGCACTAATGCGGGAGAGTAAAACTATCTATATTTAGACCTAATTCTTATCTGATATCTGATATCTAAGTACTAACGTACCGTGGGTGTCTTAATTGTGGCAAGAGGGAGTTTGTTCACACGGGACTTAAATACTTGGAGACTGGGAGGAGAAGGAAAATCTTCTTCCATAGTCTAAACACTCTGGGGATAAAGGAAAGAACAAAGCGAGAAGTTCGGAGCTTCTCTAGTTGAACTGTAATCGGATTCATAAAAGTTGCACTACCTGTTACTGTTGGAAGCTGCCAGAGGAGGAATTATACTGGCCAACTCCTCTGAGCAAAAGCCGTGAAAATACCTATAGAAAAGCGACAGATCCCCTACAGCTTAACGGTAAGCAAGAGGAGAAAGCCTTTTTGTAATCGTAGGATCATTAATAAGACAAACGGCTTTAAAAAGAGTTCAGAATGTGTAGGAGACGCCATATCCCAGACATGAGAACAATATTTTAAAGGGAATCTGATTTGGGATACATACAGAGTATACAGATTGGAAAAAGAAAAATACTTTCTGGCTCGAAAGAGAAATCCAAGCTTTTTAGAAGCTGCTAACGCTATGGATGTAATGTGTTTGTGCCAGTAAGGTTATTCTCAACGCCGACAAGATTAAACGACTCTTCGTTCTGCAGAACTTGGCCGCTCATATGTAACGGATGAGCATTGGCAGACTTTTTTCGTGACTGCGAATAGGACTGTATTTTTAAGGCATTAAACTGAAAAATATTTTTGGCGACCCGATCGAAGATAAGTTTAAGGTCTTGTGAGAGAGACATCCGCATTGACCTACGCCCAACGCTTGATTTCCAAATCAGGCTTATTGACTGGCTTGAGAAATTGAATGTTAGAGTGGAGGGTACTTTCGTCAGCAAAACTATGAATAGAATTGATTGTAAAAGAGGGAAGATCGTTAATGAATAGAAGAAAAGAGTTGGTGCCAGTACTGATCCCTGGGGCAACCCAGCATTAATTTGGTAGAAGCTGGAAAAATATTATTTATAGTAACTGATATACGTCGATTAGAAAGGAAACTGAAGAGCCAAGAGCAAAGCTTAGGTGGAAGACTAAAAAGGTAGTTTGTTAAGAAGCCCATTATGCCAGACCTGACCGAAAGCCTTGGATATGTCAAGAGCAATGATCAGGGATTTACCAAGAAACTCAAGGGACTTGTTCCAGTTGTGTGAGACCAAGAAAAGAAGATCAGCTGTGGATTGTCTGTAACGGAATCCATATTGTCTATCAGGTAAGATCTTGTGTGATACTTCAATATTTAAGAATTAATGAATTTTTCCATTACTTTGCAAACAATAGAAAGAAGAAATATAGGTCTATAGTTGTAGAAAGTTTTGCATCCTTTTTGGGGGCAGGTTGCACACGTGCAGCTTTCCAGCTCTCCGGGAAAATGCCCGTGTCGTAAGAGATTCAAAAGAGGCGAGTTAGGATGGGTGCAAGCTCGGTATGCCACCCAGCCCAGACAATTTTTAAGTATTAAGAAAAGAAAAAATTCGCTTAATTTTTTTGACTTTAAAAATGATATCGGACATTTTATGAAGAACAGGAGCAACTGTTGGAAAAGAAAGATTATTAGGAGGATCAAGGGTAGAATTGGCAGCAAATTGTTTGGAAAATAGTTCGGCTTTTGCTTTAGAGGTAGAAACAATTTCATCGTTAAAGATTAGGGGTGGAAAAGAATTTGGGCAGAAGTTTTAACTAATATTTTTTTGTCCTAATAATAAATTGGAACACTACTTAATGATAATACCTACCAATTCAAATGCTCATATATAATCTATCATGTCGTTTCTTTTTCTAAATAGGCAATTTTTCAAGTCAAATAACAATTAAACTAGGTGATGTTCTGTATTATTTTTATGAAAAAAAGTAATGTTGTAAGCCGCCAAAGTTTGTCAAAATATTTCTAAGACTTAAAGGTGTTTAACAAGTCAAATAATGGATTATTTCGACGAAGAGCTTCCTGGAGATATTGTAAAGGCTGATAGTGAATATAAACTAACTACCAAGTAAATCAAAACAAAGATACAAGCAGCAAAACACTTAATTTTTAAATTGGTGTGGGAAGAAACAAACTTAAAGGATGAAAGAAGAGATATTTTTGGCGTACTTTTGCAAACCTAATACGACCGATCAAAAGTTCGGTGTCGGTCAGTTTCTGCCAAAAAAAAAACATTTGCAGAAACATGAACTGCGCGGTAACTCAGTGTTCGTCTTGTAATATTAATAACTATTCTAATTTCGTACTTTTATTACTGTTTTATTTTAATTTATAAAGAGTTAACTGTTTGCATTTAAGTAAAAAATACACTATATTTTAGTATACAATTGAAATTTTCGAGCCAAAGATTCATTTTTTGCTAAAAAGCCTGTTTTGGTCAGACACTAGTAAAAACCCATGCTTAAAGAGCATTTCAGAGACACTTTATTGGCGTAATTGTTTTTTTTAAGTTTTTAAAAACTTAATAACAATTTTAGGAAACTAACATATATTTGCAAAAAAAAAATAAATAAATTTTGTTGGACGTTAGGTTACAACATCATAAAAGAACAAATATTTAAAAAATACATAGTACAGAAAGCTGTGGAGAATCTTTGGTATATTTTAATGATTATTGTAAACTTTAGAAAAAGTTAGGGATATTTTTAAAATCCTTAAATATATCTTCGGTTTGTTATAAAAATTCAAAATTAATATTATATTTTTTGCCTTTTACCTTTGATCTTAATTTTCTATGATTTTTTTTTTCACCAGGCAAAAATTTTGAAGCATCCAATGAAATTTTTTTATAAAATCAATATTACATTTTTTTTTCTTCTTGACTTCATCCAAAAACACTTTGTCCAAATAATACTACAAAGTTGTTTCATTCGGCGATACAAAAACAATACAATTACTTTTGCTTATTTTTAATAAATATAAAACCATTTATATAATTAACTCTTTTCAAATCCAACAATTAAATTATGTACTTTATTGCCTTATATGATTAGGATTTGTCAAAATATATACCACAATCCTAATATCGTAATTATATTGAGATTAGCACAAATGCTTCAAACTACTAATCTAGGTAATATTTTGAGGTATTAGTTTGATAGTCTTGTAACTTACTAGGCTGGATATATAGATATGTAATCACATTTGATATACAATTATAGCATGTTAGAATCCTAAATCCGTGTCTAGGTTTAAGCCAACAATGTGTGTAATTATATATTCAGAATCAAATATGTAAATAGGTTATTCATCTATAAAGAAATTTCAAACTCTTTAATGTGTTATTTACCAAAATCATATAGAACTAAATATTAATATTACTTTTTTATTTGATTTTTAGTATATATGTAGTGGTCATTTAGACACCTAAAAAATAACATGTTAAAATTGTTACATTTAGTAACAAATTGCCGTTAATATTTTTTTTTACAAAAAATACTTTTATATATTACTAGTTCTTAAAACATTTTAAGAATTTTATTATTAAACTTTTAGTTGTATGAGTAACACCATGGTAAATGGTAGTGTCACTTAGTACATAATATACAGGGTGGCCCATCGAAAACAGTCCAGCAAGGTTTACGGCTTTGAATGTGAAAATTTAAAAAATCCTCGTACCCGTATACTTTTGTTTTCAGGGGTACATATTTACACATAAATTCCATCACTATAACTTTAACTACTTAGAGGAGGCGGTATTCACCCTTATTTTTTTAAATGGGAAGGGCTATATTGTGATATATCTTTTGAAAGAGCATTGCATTTTCTTTTAAAATAGAACTTCTTTTTTTTTTTAATTTAAGCTACGGGTTACTGAGAAATTGAATTTAATTGCATTGATTAGTACTTACGTTTTATCTTATTAATTTTTAAAAATGTCTGCCGTTCACCTCCATACAATAGTACAGCAACTGTTCAAAGTGTTCCTTGACATTGTGAAGGCATTCATTGGTGATGCGGTTCTGTAAATCTTCTAAGGATTCAGGCTGGGTGGCATAAATGTTTGATTTCAGATGTACCCACAAAAAGAAATCAAGTGAAGACAAATCGGGTGATCTCGCGGGCCATTCGATAGCACCCCTTCTCCCAATCCATCTACCAGGAAAGGTTTCATCCAAAAACTGCCGTACAGGTAATGCATAATGGGAAGGAGCTACGTCTTGCTAAAATAACGGATTTTCTTTATTGTGACGTTGGTCGTTTTCGATAATTTGGATCAGCGCTGAATTGACGTTATTCTTCAACAAGTCTAGTTAAATCCATTTAAATTTCCCGATAAGAAATATGATCCAATTATGTGATAAACGAAAATACCAGCTTGGGCTGGTATTTTCGTTTGGACGTTTAATTTCTTCGGATGTTGTGTATGAACCTCATGGTCGATCTTTGGATTTTTGATTCGTGTCGGACCAGTAACGACAATTATGTCGATTGACTGTACCATTAAGAAAAAATGAACATTCGTCTGAAAAGCAAACATTAAAAAGATAGTTGGGCGTATTTAGAATTATTTCGGACATTATTTCACAAAATTGTTAACGGCTGTCACTATCATCTTCATTCAATTCTTGAAGAATTCTTTGTACAGATGTTCGCGAAACTCCCGTTACATCAGAAAGTTTTCTGGTACTTAATGTAAGATTCATACTAACTTGACCCAAAACAGCTACTTCTACTGCCTCATATCTCTCCGGATTTTCGATTTTCCGCTTTTTATTTGCTACTGAAACAGTTTGCCAAAATTTTGCTACTATTTCTCGGATGTACTCATAATGTACGTGTCTATCTGCATGTCTTTCATCAAAGAAAGCTGCCGTTACTCATGCGCAATATTAATTATTTTTAAAATACAATTCAATAATTCCACTTTTTTTACAATAACATAAATTATATTTTATCAGATCGAAAGAAAATAAAACCACAGAAATAACGAACTGTCCACATCTACTTCTTTACTGAAGATAAACTTGAATTGTCGACTGATCAACGAAGTATAGAAACAATATTTTGCATTTGTAAATAAGAGGTCTAGTAAAATGTTTGAAATTCTTTTGCACGGCAACGCGTAGCTGAAACTTAAAGTACGAAGCGCCATTAAAAAAAAATATTTTTCTTTCAAGAGATATCTCAAAACATATCCCTTTTCATTTGGAAAAATAGGAGTGATTGCCGCCCTCGCTAAGGGGTTAACGTTATAGTGATGGAATTTATGTGTAAATATATTTTCCTAAAAACAAAAGTATACGGGTCCAAGGATTTTTTTAAATTTTCACATTCAAAGCGGTAAACCTTGAGGAACTGTTTTCGATGGGGCACCCTGTATTATTTTATATAGAGGAAAATTGATACTTTTCGTGGCGCGCTTTTGGTAGTAGAGAGCAAGCTATGAAAATTAACTCTTCCTTTTAATAAAATATGCTGTTTTTTCTTTAAACGTTAACAAATTAATGCAAAAACTTCTGTTTTTAATACTAAATATTGTTAAAGATAAATGGGTTCGCAAAGCAGCTTAGACCGGTTCGGTGAATAGTTTTTAAAGTAATGTAACATAAAGCTGTCAGTGGACACTGTCAACAATAATTATTTTTTAAAATTGCGTCTCTGATTGCGTATTAATTCAGTATTGATTAGAAGTTATTACAGTAAGTACATTTAATATTTAATGAAAAATAAACAAAATTTTAGTTTTGTTTTTAATTTAATAAATATTGGCTTGTTGACGCTTGTTTTGTCGTTTGTTTATATCTACGTTGCTATGATTACACTTTTTCCTTCGATGGCGGGAAAGTAAAAAGTAAAGCTCAGTCGAGTAATGAGGGATTAACTGACGTTTGAGAAAAAAAATATTAGTTTAGATCAAAATATATACAAAGAGTCGTAGAATGGTATAAAAGAAAGAGTATTCCTTATAAAAAAATATTCAATTGACCCCTGGCAGTGTTTTTATTGTTTATTTGTTTGTTTAATAGTTTTTATCACTTCAGGTATTTTTGCAAACCTACAAAGATTTCAAATGATTTAAGTTTAATATGGCTTTTTCCTAGAAAATTCTATAGTCTAGTCAAGAAATGTGTTTCCTGCGAAAAATAGCTAGAAGGCTTCGAAAAATATGAGCGATAGCTCATTCGACACCAAATGCAAATCTAAAAAAGGTGTTTTGGGCATTTTTTCTGCCAATAAAAATTGCAATTGTTATTAACCAAAAACGAAAAAAACAAGTTAATGATAACTCAAAAACATAAGAGATAGCGGAAATTGCAAAAAAGATCCTTAAAAAAAAGGAAATTTTTCAAAACAAAGTCCCAACTCAGGAAACTTTATCTTTATTATTTATAATTTTAATTTAAAAAAAAAAAAAAAAAAAAAAAAAAAAAAAAAAAAAAAAAAAAAAAAAAAAAAAAAAAAAAAAAAAAAAAAAAAAAAAAAAAAAAAAAAAAAAAAAAAAAAAAAAAAAAAAAAAAAAAAAAAAAAAAAAAAAAAAAAAAAAAAAAAAAAAAAAAAAAAAAAAAAAAAAAAAAAAAAAAAAAAAAAAAAAAAAAAAAAAAAAAAAAAAAAAAAAAAAAAAAAAAAAAAAAAAAAAAAACCCCCCCCCCCCCCCCCCCCCCCCCCCCCCCCCCCCCCCCCCCCCCCCCCCCCCCCCCCCCCCCCCCCCCCCCAAATGCAAAGATCACTTAAAGAAATTTTCAAAAAAGTCCCAACTAGAAACAAAGTAAAAAACTGTGTATCTCATTTACAATTAATTTATAATTTTAATTATATGCTGAAAATGGGCCTCTACGTGACCTTTTTGGTTGCGCGCTCGGAGTCAAAATCTACTACGTCACATAAAATAGTTCTTTTTAAGGTATTAATATTTAATCGAAAATTTTTTAAAAATTATGGTGTATTTAGAATACCTTAAAGAATATATTCCTTTAAAAATTCACTTTAAAGTAAATTTTTTAACAAGTAAGACAAAAATGGTAAATAAATAATTTTTTTTGAATTTTTTTCTTTCTTGTCTATTAGAAAAAATGTTTAAATAATTGTAGTAAACATTTTTCGCTTTGTGGAGCCCTTTTTATATAGGGTGCCACAGATTCGAGTGCATGCATGGGGATCTCGGAAACCGTAAGAGATACGAAGTCGGTTAAATTATGGCAAAGTTGTGTATTTGCGTAACTAACCATGACCACTTTAGAAAGTTGCAAAATTCCGAGTACTTCTGGAGATATCCTGGAAAAACCGAAATTTGCCGATTTCTTTTTTATTTTTTTCTGACGTTATTTAAAGAGATATGGAAAAACAAAAAACACTTACTTTTGGCCACTTTTTAAGCTCTACAAAACAGCGCTATGAGATTTTTCGTACAACGTTTCGTTTTCGTTAAACCATCATCAACTTTATGTTTTTAAATACGGCACTCAATTGTTTATTGCTTTTTTTGAAGCAGTTATAATCCCAATTACAATGATGTATAACTCTTAATATTTTTCTGTTAAATAAACATATTTTCCAAAAGAGACAATGATTAGAAAAGGAACGCACATCATTTCTTATGGGGGGCATTCCATATTTCTTAATAAATATTAAGTGTTATACATTTTTGTAATTGGGATAATTAGGGCTTTAAAATTAAATAAAAATTTTAGGTCCGTATTTAAAAAAATAAAGTTGATGATGGTTTAACGAAAACAAAACGTCGTACGGAAAATCTCTCAACGCTGTTTTGTAGAGCTTAAAAGGTGGCCATAAGAAAGTGTCTTTTATTTTTCCATATCTCTTTAAATAACGTCAGAAAAAAATAAAAACAAAATAGGTAAACTGCGGTTTTTTCCGGTTATCTCGTACGTAGTACTCGGAATTTTGCAACTTTCTAAAGTAAACATTGTTAGTTACGCAAATACACAACTTTGCCATAATTTAACCGACTTCCTATCTCTTACGGTTTCCGAGATCCCCATGCATGCACTCGAATCTGTGGCACCCTGTATACATACTTAACAAGATCGCGCCATAAAAGTTTAAAAAAAAATATCTTTTGATTGTAATAATTTTAAAACTTTGACAAAAAATAAAAAATCAAAGTCACAGTGTCAGTTAATAAATTATTATAAACAAAAAATTAATATTTATTATACTTCTATGCCGTGATGTTGTTAAGCATGTATACAGGGTGTTTCAAAAAACATGGACCATCGCTCGTGGGGTAATTCTTTACTAAAAAATAATAAAAAAAATCCTATGCCCTGGGTCCCGGGAAAAGCATGGTTTCCGAAATACAGAGTTAAAGTTTCAATTTTTTCAATTTTTTTTAAATGACCTAAATACCACTCAACCGATTTTAATGAAACTTAGAACTTGAAAGTGTATTAATAAAGTGCATAGTTTTAAATAAAAATCTGCTTACAGCTGCGCCAGTGGCGTGCGTACGGGTAACTGTAAAAATGTATTTAGAGAGAAAAAATATGTGCGCCACTGACTTTTGCCAATTTTGATGCACCAGATATGAAGCTTATTAATAAGCACAAAGATTACCTCTTGGTATTTTTTTGTTTGGGGTTTCCCTTAGCAGATATGGTTATTTTTATAAAAATGGCAATTCATCGGCGTAATGAAAAAAAATAATCGTAGAAAAAACCATGATTATTCAAAACTCTTGTTTGTACAATACACAATTGACTTAGTATCAATTATTGACGCAGTATCAATTTTCCATCAATATTTGGGCTGGTGTTATTGGAAATCACATAATTGGTCCTGTTGTTCTACCGAATCGTCTTGAACAGGAATCATATTTAAATTTTTTTCAAAAAGATTTTCCGAAGTTACACCACTTTTTTTAGAAATGGGACAATGCGGTTCTAACATATTTAGCTGACACATACGGTCACCGATGGATTGGTCGTGGAGGTCCAGTGCCATGGCCACCGGATCTCCGACCTGAATCCACTATTTTTATTTATTAGGGTCATTTAAAAAAAAAGTTTATAAAAACACCATTAAATACACCAGAATTATTGGAAAGGAATAGAAAATGCATTTGTCATCATTGAGAAGATCACAATATTTGCAGAAGAGTAAGAAGATCTTTGCGGAGAAGGTTAAATGCTTGTAACAACTAATGGTGGTCACTTTCAACATTTTCTTTGCTTTAAGTCAATTGTGTAATTGTACAAAAACAATATTTTTAATAATCATGGTGTTTGTACGATTACTTTTTCATTACGCCGACGAATGGGTACTTTGAACTTTTTTATAAAATTAACCATATCTGCTAAGGAACCCTAAACGAAAAAACCCCAAGGGGGTAACTTTTGTGGCTTATGTAATAAGCTTCATAACTGGTGCATTAAAATTGGCAAAGTCAGTGGCGCACATATTCTTTCTCTAAATACATTTTACGGGTTACCCCCGTACGCACGCCACTGCCGCAGCTGTAAGCAGATTTTTACTTAAAACTATGCACTTTATTAATACACTTTCAAGTTAAGTTTCATTAAAATCGGTTGAGGGGTATTTAGGTCATTTGAAAAAATTGAAAAAAAATTAAACTTTAACTCCTGTTTCCAACCATGCTTTCGGACCTTTTGCAGGGACTTTTTTATTATTTTTAGTAAAGAATTACCCCACGAGCGATGGTCCATGTTTTTTGAAACACCCTGTATAGAAGGGCTCTACGAAGTAAAACATTTTTACGACCATTATTTATTTTTTTTTATGTACAATAAAGACGAAATTTCAAAACAATTTTATTAATTAACAGTTCGCTAACTTGTTAAAAAATTTAGTTTAAGTTAAGTTAGTTAAGTGTTTTAAATACAACATATTTTTTTCAAAATTTTTCAATTAATATTTAATACTTAAAAAATAATTATTTGACGTAACGTACTCGGTTTTAACTCCGTGCGCACAATTAGAAAGGTCGCGCGGAGTCCTATTTTCAGTAGTAAATTTAAATTTTTAGTAATGGAGATAGAATAGAGCTCCCGAAGGAGTTTTGAAATATCTTCTCTTTAGGGATCTTTTTTACAATTTCCACTATCTCTTATGGTTTTTAAGTCATCATCAATAATCAAAAGGGCTTTTTTCCTTTTTTTTTAATAACAAATGCAATTTTTGTTGGCAAAAAAATCCATAAAACGCCTTTATCAGATTTGCATTCCGCGTCAAATAGGCTATCTCTCTTACTTTTCAAAGCCTTATAACTATTTTTCGCAGAAGACACACTTCTAGACTAGACTATCCCTGCTTGTCTATACATTGAAAAATATATTTTAGTTTTTAAAGGGTCATTAAAAAAAATCCCCTCTCAATTTGTCAAGGCGAAAAATTATTGTGGTATTTTTTATTATTTAGTGTTTACTAATATACTTGCTGTTTTATTAACTTGGGGTGCCACTTGATATTTAAATTATCCGTTTCTTAATTTGAATCTTTTCATCAGTGTAAACCGCAAAATCCAATTAAGCACTGGTCCAAAAGTTTCTGAATATAATTTAAACGCATTTAAATTCCAAAGTTTGTTTCGATTGCTTTTACAGCTAAATCGGGCAAATTTTATATTCCAGTTTATTTATTGTGTATTGTAATTTAGCTTTAATATATTATGCTTTTAAAACTTTAAAGGAATTGGTTATTTTGTAGCAATCCATTTTTTTAATAGGTATTATTTTGTGTTACTTTTAAAACGCTTCTTTATATTTTATTAAAATATATAAGGTTATCATAAATTAAGGGATATATTTCTGATTATTATGTATTTTTAACAAACTAACTTAACAAAAAATATAAAAGAAAAGCGATTACTTAAATAATGAGATTTCATATGTCCAACAGTGGTTAACGCAAATGTTTGATATGTCGTCCATTTTGCTGATGTACGTTTATTAATCGTTCCTTCAAATTGTACACAGCGTTATTAAGCATTTCTGGTTGAATTGCAGAAATTTGCTCTCTAATTGAGTGTTTTAATTCCTCCAGCCTTGTTTGTTGTGTTCTAAACAAGTAATTTTTTAAAAAGCCCCACAGCCAGTAATCCGCTGGGTTAAGATCAGGCGATCTTGGAGACCATACGGTTTACTTTGATAATAATTCTATAAGTTGCGATGACTACGTCTGACAACTGTTAACAGCAGTTGACACGACAACTGTTTTGTTTCCCACAGATACAGTAAAATCCAATTATTGAGGCAACTAGATTCAATTTACTTTTTGCTACTAGCTTAATTTTTTAAAATTATATAAGACTTTAAATTATGCTCCTTACTTTATGATGACCCCATACCAAATAAAATTATAAAAAGTGTTTAATTTGCTATAATCTAGAAGTTTACATGTTATTATATTAGGTAAATGTGTAGTTTTGCTTATATTTGTATTGTTTATATTTAATAGTTATTTATGGCACTAGTGTCTTATGTTGGAAATAAGTCATAAGAGAAAAATTTATACCACAAGGCCCTCAGGCCGAGTGATATAATTTCTTAATTGACTAAAAAAACATAACACACGAGTAGCTTACAATGTTTTATCCAACAACTGAGAAAATCATAACACACGAGCAGCAGGTTTTATTCGGGAACTGAAAAAACTAACTGGTATTTTTTGGAAATAAGACTCTTTAAAGCAGGATTTTAAATTTTTATTTTCTGACGTTTTACGTTAACGTTTAGTGTTGATAAGATTTATGTGCTCCAGGACATTGTTATGGAAGCAGAAGCAGCGGCAATACCAATAGATATTACCAATACAATTCCAAGATTGTAATGACAAAGAGTGCAAAGTTTTTTTTAAAAATTAATGGATTGTAAAAAGATAAAAAGAATTGACAAAAATGTTTTGCTAGCTTATTTTTTATATTTACAGAAAAAATCAGCTTCATTCAGTCTTTATGAACGAAATACTCCATGCTTTGCTTGACGCTTTATCTGTGTAAGAAAATCGACTTTTCAAAATATATTAAATTAACTAGTTTCTTAACAAGTAATTCTCAAAGGATACAAATTCAAAAAATCCAAAACTTTAATAAAAGGAAATAAAATCGAAAGTCTTTTACGACAGGCCCCTGACAGTGAGTATTTAATAATAAAAGTAGCTTAGATTATGGGGATTACTGGGCCTTGTAGATATAATAAACTAACACATTAAAAAATTAAAAATGTTTAAGATAAGGAAAATTATTTGTTTGTTGTGTTCCCAGACACAAAAGATAAAAACATTTTTAGCACGTATATCATACACAATTTTTTCTACAAACACCATTACAAGTCCAAATTAATTATTTTTTTATCGTCGACATTATTATTATTTTTAAAATCTTATTTCATCTAATTTACATATGAAATATGTACTTCTTCTTTTTTTTTCCCTGGGGGCGGTCCGGATTAACTACCGGAGGCAGCGCAGCCATGAAATAAGTTACTAGGGTAAAAAAAAAACGAATTTGTTTATTTCTCTTTGTTGGTAAGTAACGTCAAATTATTTTGAATTCTTGTTTCATGAAAAGTAATCAAGAAAATGATTTTTTTCCAGTAAACATCAAAGAAGCTACCAATAAAGCTGCTTTTAAATTATTGCCTAGTAAGTCAAAGCAATAATACGAATTTATATACGATTGTTTACTAAAATGGTGTGATCAGAAAAATTTTAGTGGCAAGAATGCCCGTAAAAAAGTGCTTCTTGCGTACTTTGAAGAAAAGTCCAAAATATGGAAATCGTCTACGCTGTGGTCAAATTACTCCATGTTAAAAGGCAATGATGAACCGAAATAATTAGGTCATAAGCACATATTACAAGCTAGTTGCCTCTTTTAAATGAAAGGTTGAATAATATCGACCGAAAAAATCTAAAATATTGACAAGAAAACAAATCGACAAAATTCTCACGGAAATCGGACCGCAATTTTCGGTGTATTTAGAGCCTGTCGTCGAGAAAAACTGTGTATTTGACATTAAATAACATCCAAAATTTGGGAGCGTTACTAATTGTGCATATACTAGACACAAAAACTATTGTTCAACCAATCTTTGTAATTAGTGGTACCTTGTATATGAACTACTATAAAAAATACATAGCCCTTCGTCCAGTGAATATTAATTATTTAAGAGTTTTTATAAGATGCTTAAAAAATAAATGTGCCATTACTCCAGTTGGAATCAACACATTTAGTAAATGGCCTGCCCAAATAGCTAAATTTTTCAATTTGCCTGATTTCCATCTTTACACTGGACATTGCTTCCGACGTTCCTCAGCTAGTTTGTTGTCGGATTCTGATGCTAATCTTACTTTAATAAAGAGCCACGGGGATGAAAGTCCAGTACAGCAGCAGTTGTTATATAGAAGACTCGCTACAAAAGAAAAAGAAAATTGCTGATCCAATTTTGTCCAAAACTTTGGTGGATGACATTGCTTCCTGCCCGGGTTCATACCTTACCAAAGTAAATTATGTAAAAACCACCAATGAGATTGGCTATGGAGTTTCTTATTCTAATGTATTTTCATTAATTGTACTTTTAATTGAATAAATAATTTATTTCTCATCTGTGTTAAAAGTAAATAACTTTTTTCACAAGTGCTAGATCACTTTTAACACCAGTGACATTTTAGACATTGACAGCATACATTAAAAATCAAACTTACACTGATGTTTGTAGAAAAAAATATTTAAGGTTATTGCTAGAAATCAGCGATTTTCGGATAAATACTAGCCAAGTTCTTTTTGGTCCACCGAGCTGCTATTTATGATTCTATTGGTCCATAAGTCCAGCTAAGGTTATTTTTGGAGGAGAAGTAAGATTACCTTGCGACCTTATGTTTGGACAATCTAATTGAATCAGACGGGAGGTTTATGATTATGGAGATGAGGTTGAGGATCACCTTCTTGAGATTTATAAAATAATAAGGGACAACAAAAAGTTATCCAGTAACCGAATAAAAAGTAGATATGACATAGGCCTAAATATGCTGGTTTTAAAAGCACTGACCTAGTTAGATTTTATAAACCAACAAGAAAAAAAAGGGTTATCTTCAAAACTGACTCTAGCATGGGATGGACCTTACAAAACAATAAAAAAGATTAACGATTTGGTTTATTAAATCCAAAACGGTCCTAAAGGTAAAATAAAAGTTGTTCATTTAGCTAGACTGACTGAGGATCATTGCGATGTAGCTGATCGGGACGATCAGATTTAATAATAATACGACAAATAAAAAGAGTTCTTTGGTAGCATTCCTAAATATATCAAAACAATACTTATATTATAAGTAAAATTTGAAACTGTTCGTAAATTTAAAGTGTTGACCTTCCCAAAATAAGTTATATTGACATTATAAATTTATCTCATGCCTTAATTTAAATCAGCGAAAATAGGATGAATAATTATTAAAAAAACAGTCCGCATTGATTAATTCATATGTTTTTGTTGGCGTTCTTAGTAACATTATACTTTTAAAAATATTTGTTTAAACCCAAAAGCATTTTTACCTTTATGTCACTGAAACTGGTGTTCTTATTAACGATTAATATTTAAAAAGATCTGATGGCTTAAAATGTTTTTTTCTTGTTTGATAATTTAGTTAATTATATGCTTAGTAATAACAAAGGTAAAAGACGCCCGTAAATATTTGAGACCAGACTAAATTTATTAAGAATTCCAATTTTCTATGTTAATTAACTGTGTATTAATTAAAAGTAATTAATAACAATAAAAATGAATTTGTATTTATAAGTATAACCGATAAAATTGTAAAATAAAAAGGACTCAAGATTAAATAAAAAGTTTGGGTAATATGTCACAACACTTTGCATATCAACAGATTCAATATAAAAAAATATTGTTTTAAAAAACATGGAATTGGAATATCGATTTCAGAAACTATTAAAAAAAAATATTCAAAAAATCTTTCAAAGATTAAAAATACTATTTACGATTATATCCTTTTCAAAATAAAGTTATTAAAAAAATAATAAAAATCTAAACTGCTTTAATTTTGACATAATAGTTTAGAAAATTTTAAAAGCGTTTTAACTGAATTATGACGTAATGCCCTATTATTATATTATGACTTGTACGTTTAATATTCTAAAAGTAGGAAGAATAGTAAGTTAATTTATATTATGTTTTCCTAAAATTGTCCAGGCATTAAGCAAATTTAACCATGTATTATTCAAATTAACCGAAACTGATGCCACGCAGTTATCTTTATTTAATAACATATATGCAAATTTTTCTATTTTGCTTTATTTTGAATTTCAGTTTAATATATAAATCTGCCAGAGCAGAATAGAACATATCTATTTTTTTTACTTGCACTTGTGAGGGTCCAAAAGTACTGTACTGGGGGTATATGGGAAAGGTAAATAGGCCCAAACAGTAGCAATTAACATCTTACGTTGAAGTGTATTGGCTTTGAGAGGGCTGGACCACGACTTTTGCAAGTCGTAGGCCTAACGTAAATGAGATGGATGTAAACAGGAATTATTTGCGTTGGCCAAAGCAAATCTCCTTCATTAGATTGCTTACTTAACTTAAAAAAAAACAATAATAGAACTGTTGTACTAAAAATTAAAATAATAATATAAGGTTATTATTTTTTAAAAGCGTTTATTTTCAATATAAAAACAATAAAGAATTTTTGTAATAATTTTGGTTGAGGCTTGAAATAATTATTTTTCGCAAATTTTTCAAAAGCTATTATCTGCAGTTGCTGACGTTTAGTTAATAAACCGGAACTACAGAGAACTTTCCGAGGTTTCATAAATTCACTGCATCCAGTTTATAAACTGAAATTTGAAATTGGCTCGATTCAGTGGAAAAGCAATGGAAACGAAGTTTGATATTGAAATTGTTAATGCGCTTAAATTATATTCAGTAACTTCAAGGCCAGTGGTTGATCCCTAATTGAAATCTGTGATTCGGCATGATAAAAGGAACCAAATTGGTTATTAAAACAGGCAGTGACAGAAACCTAACCGATATACATTTAAATGCATTTAAAAATTTGTTTAATAATTTTAAAATAGTACGTTTTTATCAGCAGTAGTTTAGTTAACCTTTATTAATTTTTTGTAAAGGTTAGGTTTTTTTTTACCTTGGGACAGTCCACAAAAGCTAATGCCTAAGTACTAACGTGCCGTGTATGTCTTAAGTGTGGCGAGAGGCAGTTTATTCACACGGGACTTAAATATTTGGAGACTGGGAGGAGAAGGAAAAACTTCTGCGGGCAGCAGGTTCCACAGTCTTGGTTGGAATGTTCGGAGCCTCTCTAACTGAACTGTAAAAGGATGCATAAAAGTTGCACTACGTGTTGCTTTGTTGGGAGCTGCCAGATAAGGAATTATACTGGCCAACTTCTCTGAGCAGAAGCCGTAAAAATACCTATAGAAGAGCGACAGATCCCCTACAGCTCGACGGTGAGCAAGAGAAGGAAGCCTTTGTGTGAGCGTTGGATCATTAATAAGACGAACGGCTCTTCTTTGAATGGAGTCCAGAATGCTAAGTGTTGTAAGGGACGCCATTCTCCAGATATTAGAACAATATTCTAAAGAGGGTCTGATTTGGGATACATATAGAATGTACAGATTTTTAGACTTAGAAGTATAAAAATCGGTACGTAGGCTTATAATTACGATTTAAAATGATGTTTTAACATTTTTTGAAATTATATTACATGGTGGTTAAAATGAGGTTGAAACCTAGTATAAAAATTTGTAATTTTTAAAGTTTTAAATATAACAGTTGGTAATTAGGCTTCTGATTACTCAGAAAAATATAAAGAGGTAGTATTATTGGAACTTTATCCCCAGTGTGGTTTAAAGAAGGAATGAAAATTTGTATGAGAAATTCGTCATTTTTGGACTATGGATGAAGTGAATGATGGAGTGGGAGGAAGGGAATATAACTAAATATGTCTACGCGAACGGTCAGATACATGACGGTAGACATTGTTGTCGCACGTATCGAATAAATGGATAAAAAACAAAGAAGCCAAAATCATTTAGTACACGCTAGCAAAGCTGCGAGCAAAAGCTAGTTTTATATAAAATATAGTAAATTTATAATGGGCTTTCAGGATATGTGGTAAAGCCTACCAAAATATTAGCTTACGGTATATGTTATGTTAAACAAAATATTTTTTTTATTATTTAAATTTAATTTACGTATATTCCAGAGATGTTGCGGATGTAGTTTTTTTATTTAAAGAAGCATTATGTTTAATTAAAAGCAATATTGCCACCTTTTCGGGCTCAAGTGCTGTTACGCAGAGGTTCGTAAATTAAACTCGCTCTACTGAACAATTGTTCCTAGAAACACTTAATAAGCAAAATGTTCAAAGGGTTCATATGTTAAGCGAAACTTAAAATGTAATGATTGATTTACTGTAAACAAATGATACACAATAACAAACGCGTCGGAATGGGAACATGTCAACAACCGAAATCTTCGCTCCTATTGGCACTCGCCGGCCCCACCTAATTTCTTTCTTGTAGATCAACTTGTGCGACATCTGCATCCGCATGAAACTCCGCATAGATTTATTGCAGATGAGAAAGCGGATGCAGATCTTTTTCTTTAAGAAGCTATATGGGTGGGTAGGTAGGTAGGTAGGTTTAAAGTGAGTGGGTATAACACCCTTTCACCGCGACTGATCGGTCTATTGTGACTCACACCCTTTTATATTTCTTCCCACCAAGTCCAGACTTCTAATAAATCTGATGATCCTGTTGAGAGAGGGATCTTTCACCTTCCCTGGCAAAACAGTGTTATTGCCGAGGATGCGAATCTTAGTCGTGCCATTGCTGGGCACAAACACAGTATGTGTTCTGCCGATTCATTCCCCTCCATGCACATGCGGCACTCGGCGTCTTCCGCTAGGCCGATCTTGTGCATGTGGTATTTCAATCTGCAGTGTCCCGTGTACAGTCCCACTTATTGCTCCAGTAGTTTGACAGTACATTGTTGGTTCGGTGGGCTTATGAAGGCCTTCGAGTGTCTGAGACCCGGAAGTCCATGCCAGTACCGAAGATTTTCTTTTTGTGTCCAAGCTGATATGAACTGCTTGGCCATTCCATAAGATATACCGATGACCGGTTCCGGCCCTGTCAATTTTGTTTCCGCCCCCCTTTTGGCAAGGAGGTCTGCGGACTCATTACCCTCTAGGCCGGTGGGTCCAGGTATCCACAGTAGTGTAACCTTATTGTTTTGACCCAAAGTAACGTAGCTAGAATAGTATTTATTAAATAATTTAAACAATGGTATAATTAAAGTTGGTAGTAAAAAAATTATAAAAGTGGTTTCTAAAGTTTATCGCAAAATTATTTATATGGCATGTCAATTAACTTAAAAACGTTAATAAAAATGATTCTAAATGCATAGTAATTTATAGAACTCATAAATGCCATTTTATTAATTATTTTTGGCTTATAAATTTTATTTACAAAACTTTATGCAATGCTTGATTATTTGTTCCGATTATAATAAGTTAGGCATAAACAAAAACAGCCTTTTTTAATACGCAGCACGCTTCTCATTAAGGTCTGGGTCGTAAAACGATCACAATTTTTTTAGTAAATTTTTGGTGAACACTTTGTAAAATTAAATGAAAACAATTTAATAAAGTTTGTTAAAGTTTTTTGCGTTAAATTATACAGTTTCTATAAAATGATTAACTTCGATACAACTAACCATAGGCTTCTTTGCGCAAAGCTTCGCTATTATGGGTTTTCTGCTGAGACTGTTTGTTTTATACGAAACTACTTGACCGAGCGTTGGCAGTGTGTAGTGCTTGATGGCTAATCGTCAGGAATGGGCCATGTTACTTCCGGGGTCCTACAGGGCTCAATACTTGGGCCTCTGCTTTTCATTCTTTATACGGCTGATCTATCAAACTACATTAAGTACTGCACTAGTCAGATGTATGCATGACACTCAGCTCAGGTTTAGCTTTTTGCCCTACGAACACCATATAGCGGAATATAGGGTTAACGCGGATTTAGATGCTTTAGCAAACGTGTCATCAGAGCACAATTTATTTTTAAACGTAAAGAAGTGCTCAATAACTTACTTTAAGGGTAGAAAGACATGCAGAGTTGATGAGTCCATGCAAGTAAAGATTAATGGCAGACTTTTGCCTGTAAAGAATTCTGTAAGATCCTTGGGATTATATTTGGATTCTGAGTTAACATTTGACACTCACGTTACTGGTTTGCTGCAAAAATCTTTTATGAACCTAAAGTTGTTATACAGTAATCGTGTGTTGTTGTCCAGAAAACTTAGAATACTTTTGGCGGAGGCTCTGGTGTTGTTCTTTTTTAATTATTGTTATTTTGTCTATGGCCCATTTCTGGATCTAAGAAATCAAGAACGAATTCAAAAAATTCAAAACTGTTGCTGCCGTTTTATTTTTGGTTTTCGTAGGTTTGATCACGTATCATCTAAAATGGCCGAGCTGGGATGGTTGAACATGGCCAATAGGAGAAAATTACATTTTGCCAGTTTTGTCAGAACAATCATGGCCACAGGAAGACCTCCCTATTTAAGGAAAAGCTGCATTTTAGAAGTGAGACTCATGCCCTTAATACCAGGTTCAATAATATGTTGTCCATCCCAAAGCACAACACGACTACTTTTGAAAGGTGCTTCTCTTACCAAGCAGCTATAATCTATAATAGCTTTACTCAAGATATGAAATTCTGGTGTAATAAAACCTTAAAAAAAAAGTACAGCGATATGCTTCTTCGTATTTAGTGTGCCGATGTCAGTGTTCGTATTTTTATTTTAAGGATTTTACGTCTTTTTCTATTAGGTTTAGGTTTTAATGTGTATTATCTTCTTTTGTTAAATGATTATTTTATGAAAAAAGCTACATTTAAATTATAAATTATATGTTAAACCCTAATTATTAACTTATGTATTAGTCAGTTTTTTTTGTGTAATATAGGGTGTTGACACTGGGTTAAATGTAAGAATAGCTGGTACCTTGTACATAGAGCTAAATTTCGCCCAGTGCTGGCACCAAAATGCTTACAACTATATGTTTTTCTTAATATTGTAAAGATAACTAATTTTCAATAATTTTTATTATTATTATTATTATTAAAAACATCTTTAATTTGTCCTGTAATCGTTCAATATTCGCAAAATTACTTTACAATATTTTTAAACCCCGGTGCACATACCTTTTCTAAATCCTTTGTCGCAACTCCCAATGCCTCGATTAACCCTAACCAGAGAAAATTCAATACAAACGAAGGGCCAGTTAAACAAACTTTAAAGGTTTTACTGTAGCAGGCGAGCTGAGTCAGCATTGGTGATTTTTTTCTTTTTTATGACCGGAGTTCTATAGAATTGATTTCAATGGTGGTCAAGGTAGAGCGCACTTAATTTAAAATTGCATTATATTTCGTTCGACAAAGCCAATTGAAGAGCGTAATTAAATTAAAACAGCACAATGGACAAAAATAACAAAAAAGAAAATATAAACGGTGTGTGAGACGAACTTTTGAAAAATATTTAAACCACATATTGAATCGATTGGGAAAAAAATTAAAATTGTTTCGGTGTTGGCTATTTTGGTTCCGCAGCCCTAACAGTGTTATTGTTAATACTTTTATTTTATACGTACTATAAAACGCACTTTTAGGTTCTTGGTTTAAGTTCGAAAATAAACTTTTTCAGTATTGAGTCTGGTAATAAAAATTACCGGAATAGTCCGGTAAAACTGGTACTAGCGACATTTCATGCAGAGGGGATAGTCGATCTCCGGGTCTCATACCGTCGAGAACACTACTAGATACCGGGAAGTAGCCGCCTGGATAGGCTGGCCCCCAGGTTTTAATAAATTTACAGATGTAAATTTTTTACGTTAGAAAAATCTTAGCCTTATTTTTGTTTCGTAACTTATTTATTAAGCCTGCTGCTCTTATTGATTCGTTTTTGGTTATCAAGGTGAAGAGGCGAAGTGGATTTGGGCCGATTAAAATTACACCTGGAGTTTTATTTTTGATTCTTTTTCAAGAATCTATACAGCGCTCCCGCAGGGTTGTTTTTTTTGAAGGAAGGCCCAGAAAAGAAGGAATCGTAAACTTTATTTATTCCAGAGAGGATTAGCCACCTTGTTTCCACAGGCCCCTGGAATATTTTCTATTTTTATTATTTTTTTTAATTTTCAGGAACCGGCCGCCTGGTATCAACAGGCAGGCCTAAGATGGTATTTTTTTACAGGGGAAATAAAGAAAGCTGTCCCATTGCCACGGGGCTGGCGCCTTTGTTCCCAGCGTTAAGAAGAAACCGGGATAAAGGGAAAGAACTTAACATTTTTTTTTGTTTATTTATTTTTGTTCATAATTTTATTCATGGATACCAAGGCCTACCCGGGTCCAAATAACCTTAAATTGAAGAAGAACGAAGTAAGGGATTAACCAGTAAAACCCCGGAACGGTACCCTTCGGTATTACGGATAAATAGGGGAACAAAGGGGAATTTTCCGTTCAAGTTTAATTTTAACCATTATTTTTCATGAGATACCCCGGGACACCACCGCCCGGGTAAAGTTTAATTGGGAGAGGATTAATTAAGAAACCATTCTAAGAAGAACCACGATGGGTACTAACCAGTATATTGGAGAAACAACCGGAAACACAGGAAGATATCCCGAAAGTTATTTTTATTCAATTTTTGTTAAGGGAATACGCCGGAGCACCAGGCCTGGGATTACGTACAACGATAGAAGGAGTACCTAAGGATTTTCTGTAATCATCCGGGTGGTACTGACCGGTATCCCCGGGATAAATCGGGACATTAAGGAAAAACACCGGACAAGAATTTTATAATTGATACTGATATAATACATTTTTGAATCTTAAGGATACCCCAGGGTACCAGCACCCAAGTTGGTTTCTTTTGATAGAAGAAGGTTTCAGGAACCACCCTGGAAGATTTCGAGGTAGTACCGCGAAACTTCGGAAATCAAGGAAAATACGTAAAACCCCAAACAAGACTTTACATAAGAGCCCTACAAAAGGGACTACTAATCCAGGACAGGGTTCCACTGCTTTTCCCGGCACTGCCGGCCCGGGCTCAGATAGTGCGAATGGGTCAGAACTTCATCGGGTGGAAGATAAAGGAGTCTGCTTTCGTACCGAGAGCTGGCCGGAGAAAATAGAAAGATTCGTAGTCTCAGCAGCGGCGATACACCTTACGGCTTCGGCGGAGAAGATCCGTTGATTTCCCTACACGCCCATAATATCAGAGCACCGCAAAATGCTAATAAAACCGCTATTTCCTACCACCATAGAGACTTACCACCAAGTGGGAATGGTTTTGCTCCATTTTCCCGTCTTACACCATATAATTCAAACCCCGATGGAGACACCTGCTATTAGATTTTTTGCCCTGCCGTTAGATTTAGATTTTTGAAAAATTTCATCGGGAATCAGATTTCCATCATCTTTCTCCATTTCGTTAATTCTCCTAAAATAGAACACTAATTTTTAATTGGCTTTACTTTTAACCTTGACCTAAATAAAAACAGGACAGTTGCGTTACCTGAATATATCAACTCAATCTTTCCGTCAAATTTAAGTTTTATGTCAGTACTGACAATGTTTCCACTAGTAAACAAAAATCTTAAAATTCGTTTTTAAAGAAGCCAATTCATTATTTTTTAGATATACGAAGCAGATTAAAAATATGTTAATATTTTAAACATAAATTCCGACAATATAAAATAAAATATTGTACATTTATTCGTCCAAAAAACCTTTACATTATTTCTTTCGAAATTCCTGACTCTCTTCCTTCGTCGCCTCGTCCCTAAAGATCTTACTCATACTGTTAAAGTTTGTTTTCCGGACTTATGCCGAAAATATATACCTGTTTTTTTTAAATTGTACCAAAAAAACAAAACTATCAGCGCTTCGACTTATTCTGTGATTGGCATTAACAATAATAAAAAAATAAACCAATAGTTTTTTATGATTAAGTGATAAAAGTACAATTTTAAGGCACGACTCTGAAAGTTTACAGAATGAGCGAAGCTAGTTCTACAACTCACATGAGTACCTTAAGGCGTACTTTTAACACAAAAATCCTACAATATTTTTTTTACAAACGCAATTTTGCAAATTTCATACATTGTGTCAGTTTTAGCTCGTTTAAGTTTTTACACAAAATCAACTTGAAATGAAAGAAATTGTAGAAGAAAGTATTGGTTGCATTGATCCATTTAAAAAAATAAATAAAGCGACCAGTAAAGCATCGCTGGATTTACCGCCCAGGAAATCTCGTATACAATATAAAATTGCCCACAATCAGTTTATAAAATGGTGTAAGAAAAAAGGTGTTGCTGGAAAATATACTGAAAGTATATTTCTGGCGTATTTTGAGGCAAAAGCGAAGATTTAGAAAGCATCATCGTTATGGTCGACCTATTCAATTATCAAAGCTATGCTACGCATAAGCAATGACGTGGGATATCAGAAACCGCAGTTCAATCTACTTTTAGATGTGTAAGCGAATATGCAACTTTTTACTCATGCAGGAAACTTAACTTTTAAAGAACCCATTAAATAAATGTAACAGAGGTTTAAGTTACACGTCTACTAAATTTCACCTTTCAGTAAATGTACGCTATTTTAACGACCAGAAAACTAAATTAGCAAAGAAATAAAACTGCACATAATTAAGATTCTGAGTAGTTTTTTCAAAAAGATAACAACTTGAAAATAAAAAATTAAAGAAAATTAATTGCGATTCACCGCGTTTCTACAGAATCAAATGTATTTGCGAAGGGACACAATAGACTTAAAAAAATAAAAAATAAAAAATCAGCGGTACCGGATCCACCACCTTTTCTCTCAAAGATTTTTGTGCTCGATGCACGTCAGAGACATCTCGCAACTCCCTTAAATGCTTGCACCTGATTTTATAGTTCAACTGTAATAAATTTATTATCGCCGTATAATTATTTTAATCTTACACCTCAAATTTATTACAAGTTATACATTTGCATGTAAGCTTATGTCAGCACGCATGCTTTTTTTTTAATTATGCACTTGGACAAAGCAAGCAACACATTTCTTAGGAAATTTAATATATGTGTACTTTATCAAATATAATAAAAGAAATTTATAAAAACGGCTTATGCAAATGATTAACCTACCACATGTATAACCTTTATATTTAAAATAAATAAAGAGCTTAAAAGAAAATGAATTAAAGAACTTTTTCTAGACAAACAATCTTTAATTTGTTTCTTAGCTGTAACTGTATTAAACTTTTTTGTTAAATAGTTTTATTAAAAAAATCAAAATTTTGTTTGAGAATCAAGAATTGTTAAAATGAAAAACAAAACCTCATTTTAATGGTAATAAAAACAAACATTGTTAGTGTTTGTGGCGTATCATATATGTAAAAAATTACTCCAAGAAAGCAGAAGAAGTTATGCTTTTACTGTTAATAAATCATTGCCTCTTCCAAATATATTATTTGACAGTGGACATTGAATTTCCTTATAAATTCGCTTTTATCTTTAAACTAAATTAACTAATATTTTGGGCTTAATAATTGTTATTTTACAAATAATGATCTACAGGGTGTTTGGCACATGAGTAGACATACGTAAATCTATATGTGGGGATGTCTGCTGCGTATTGTCCACCCAGATATTTTGACCTAGGCCCTAAGAATTTTTTCTTTTCTAGAATTTTTTGCCAAAATTTTCATTTTTTTGAATTTAAAACTAAAAATAACTTTTTAAAAAATCATGAAACTGACAACATTTTTACTTTATTTTAATCTGACTAATACTAAAATCACAAAAATTTAATAGTTTGGGCTCATGCCAAGCAAAGAAAAACAGTGGCGATTAGACCACAGAAAGAGGTAAACACAATTCTAAGAGCCAACTTTGTATTGCATTAAAAAAATCTGAGTATTTTTAACACAATTCATGTCTCTTCGAACGATATGCAATAATCACTATCATTTGCTTGAAACAGCCAGAGTACGTCAACTTTATCAAAAGTAATATTTCGTAAAAAAATGCCCACTTTGATAAAGTTGAGCCAAATAACTCTTGCTGTTTTTAAGCAAATTGTGGTTATTGCATATCGTTTGAAAAGACATAAATTAAAGATGTTTTTGACTAATTAGAAATACTCGATCATTTCTAGTTTTTTTTAACCCTTCGTTAGTCGCGCAGCGGTACTCTGTGCCGCAATCTAAGATTATTTCATTTTTCTCCTAGTTTATTTTGCCTGACGCGCGACGGGCCCTGGCTGCCCAGGTAGTGCACCAATGGCTATTATTAGAAACATGTGACAGGTAAGGTTTTTATTATGATACTTCTATTGGTATGTTTGAGGCGTCAAATAACTTTGCGTTGATTTGTGGTATTCCTGTGCCGCAACGCGACTCCGTCAGGCAAAATTTTTGATATAATCTTTTTGCATTTTTTAACATAAAGTTTTTAATCTGTGAAAATATTTTTATTGTAAAAAATTTGGCTATAATTTCTCGCATAGTTTTTGAGCAAAAAATATAAGTTTCAAATTTTAGGGGCAGAAGAGCCTTCAGAAAGCCACTTACTGATAGAGTTAGAAGCGATTGCCTTAATGTCCGTCTGATGCTGACGATGATATTGCCGGCTTTGAGAGTGAAAGTGAAGAAAGAAGAAGAAGTAATTGAAAAAAGTGATTTGTATAATAGTGAATCGGAGCAGTCCGCTGATGAATTCTCGGAATATATCGAGCCATTTTTAGAGCCAAATGAAGATGAAAATTTTTTTATTGGAAAAGATAACGAGACGATTTGGAAAAGCACGCCTGTAAGCTTTGGTAACAAAAACCAAAAATAAAAATATTGTCAAGGTATTACTTCAGGCGTTTTAAAGGTGCTGCGAAAAGTGTTTCAAATTCTATAGAGTCATTTTTTCTTTTTTGATAAAAAGATATGGTTGAGCGTATAGTATTT
The DNA here is from genome assembly GCA_019359885.1 of Listronotus oregonensis. Lineage (NCBI taxonomy): Eukaryota > Metazoa > Arthropoda > Insecta > Coleoptera > Curculionidae > Listronotus > Listronotus oregonensis. The sequence continues at coordinate 8,730 of JAHBCN010008533.1, read as the reverse complement.
TTGTACTAATATATATATATATATATATATATATATATATATATATATATAGAAAAATATACGTACAAAATTTGTACCAAAGAGAACGAGACCGCAAATTCGAATTTTTTTCTGATGAAATTTGGCATTATTTGAGCACTTTTCTTAATTTCCGTCAAAAAAGGAAAAACCATGTGAATGTTGAAGAACTTGGGGAAACAAATGGCACTGGAATGATTCTATTAAGAGGTATATTCAGTTATAAAAGATTTTTATTCATTCTTCGTGCCCTTCTGTTTTGACGATGTAGGAACAAGAAAGGAACGCGAGAAATATGATAAATTAGCAGCGATAAGAACGGATATTTGATGATTTTGTGCAAAACTGCATGAATAATTATAGTTGGGGAGTTCGTCACAAATAGACGAAATGTTACATCCATTCCTGAGGACGATGCGGATTTGTCTGTATGTTACTAAACGCCAAATACGGCATAAAATTATATGCCCTTGGGACAGTAAAACGTATTACACTTGGAAATTTTGAAATATATTGTGTAATACAACGTGAGGGACCATACAAAACGTCAAATAAACCTTTTGATATTGTGCACAGAGCCCATAAAAAACACTAAAAGGAATATAACTACAGATAATTATTACACTAGTTATGATTTAGCGGAATTTCTTTAAAAATGGTGTAACTTTGACTGGTACATTAAAAATAAAAGGGAATATCGCCGGAGTACCTACCGAACAAGTCGCGTAGAGTTGGATCTTCTTGCTTGATTCCGCAACCTGATGTAACTTTTAGTATCCCATGTTTCAAAAAAATAAAACTGTAATTTTGCTGTCCACCATGCACGACAATGATGAAAATTGATGGGAATACAAAAAAAAAACAGAAATTATTACATTATAATAGAACAAAAAAGTGCGCGATACAGTCGACCAAAAATGCGCTTCCCATACAACGCAAAGAATTACAAGGAGATGGCCTCTAGCAGTTTTCCAGAATTTTAGATATTGCGGGCATAAACTCGAAATTATATTTAATAATAGTAAACCAACAAGTACTCCGCCAAGAAGAAGGAAGTATCTGACCGATCTAAGTTTATCCCTCATGGAGAAACATTCAAAGGAACGCGCAGTTACAAACCCTTCCTAATGACCTTCGAGAATTTCTATCCCCTACAGAACTACTCGTTGATATTCCTGTCGCACCAAACCAAATTAGGAGTGGTCGATGTCATATTGCAGGCACAAAAATAACAAAAACGACAAAGCTATTTGTGTAATCAATGCAAAAAATTTGTGTGTAAATCTCATAGTGAAAAATCGGTGCAATGTAATATTGTCTTCATCCACCAATGGAGGAAGATTAGTTCGTGAATATGTTTTATGTATCTAATACTAACTAAAATTTGTTTTTTGATTTTAGTTACATTATTTGTTTTATAAATAATATCAATAGTTACTCATAATTGTTTAGTTTTGTGTGTATTTCTAAGTAAAATTGATTTTCTAAGCAAGACTAGTTTTATTATGCTGGCGGTACATACCGCGACGCGACCGCTGATGTGATTTTCAAAGGCGCGCCTGCCGGAGGGTTAATGCAATGAAATGTTGGCTTGGAATTATTTTTTACCTCTTTTTGTAGTTTGAGGGCACGTATTTTTCTTTTTGTAGCTGTCACAGGCCCAAATTATTGAATTTGTATGATTTTAGTATTAGTCTAGATTAAAATAAAATAAACATGCTGTTTGGTTATATGGTTTTTCGAAAAGATATTTCAGTTTGGAAATCTGAAAATTTAAAAAATTTGGGAAAAAAAAAAAATCAAAAAAAAATTTTGGGGGCCCAAAGGGAAATAATTCACAACGGGCCTTATTTTTCCCCGTTTTTTATGGCTACTCATTTTTGGGAAAACCCTGTATATTATAAAAATTTCCCCCAAAACTCACTCCCTTTTACCCCTTTGGCCCGCCTTTTTCCCCCTTTTTCCCAAAAAATTTTTAAAAATTTTTGGCTTCTTGTTTAAAGATTCACATATTTTTTTATTTTTAAACTTCTTTTATTTTTTTTCAAAAAAAAATACACAAAAAGAAAAAAATATTTTAATACAGTCAAATTTTTGGAATTTTTGATAAAAATCAAAGTTATTTTTCAACTGAAAAAACCCGACACACTTTTCCCTTTTTAAAATTTAAAAAAATTTTGTGATATTTTTTTTCCGGTTTTTAAAATTTAAAAATTATAAAATATTACCCCAAAAATATACCACCCCCTCTTTTAGCACCAAAATTTTCCCCAAAACAAAAAAAGGGGATGTTTTTTATTTAATGGGGAAATAAACCCTTTGGGGTTTAAAATTTGGGGGTTTCCCAACCCGGGGTTTTAAATTATTAAATGAAAAAATTTTTAGATGAGTTTTTGGAGGAAGGAAAAAGGGTTTTTTGGCCTGCTAACTTTGCATTCTTGTCGCATTAAGTAATTTAAATATCCGTAAACATGCGGGGTTTAAAATTTTTTGTAAAAGGGATGTCCTACGAATGAATAAATTTTTTTTTTTTGATGCAGTGCTAATGTATTGCACTTTCATAGATTGTTATTAGATTTTAAGTAAACGTAAGTAATAAAAACTAGCTTTTTTTTTTTATCTTCAATAATTACAGATGAGCGGTATATCAGTATTTGGTAATTCCACTAAACACAGGGCGAATCTTTAACTTGGAATAAATTTAATAAATTAAAACCATTTTTTTCTCTGCGTTTTTTCCATTAAAAAAGTGTTTCGAATAGGAGATATTATACATAACTGCCCAATTATAAATTTTCCTGCCGTTTCGTTCAAAAAATAATAAATTAAAAAAAAAAAACTTAAAAAGTAAACCACAACTAACCAAAACTATATTTGATTCGCATTCATTATATGGTTATTGTTTTGGAGATTATTACGGGGCTCCCTTCATATAATGATCAAGGCTTCAGCAAGGGCAGAGACACCAAGACGGGGTTTTTGGGGGGGGGGGGGGAGGCACTGTGACATCATGGGCCAAGTGAGAACTGGGGTTTTTTTTCTTGATGAAGCAGGTAATCCACTTAGACCCAAAAAGGGGAATGGTATCGGCGGATGACTGGGCTCAGAAACGGGGACACCAAGCGAAGGCACAGTTATCTATACGGGGGGGCCCCGGGGGGGGCCCCAAAGGGGTTTTGGGTTTTTTTACGTAGAAAGGGACGAACTACAAGTTCTATGGAACACTAGGAAAATATGCAACCTTTTTTTTAGGCGGGGCTATCGCAATGCTCAAAGCCATAAAATACTGCCTTAATAGAAAATGGGGGGAAAAAAAAATAACCATATGTACTGACAGTAAGGCAGCGATCGGGGCGCTAACAAATACAGTGAAAACAGATTAAACTTACGAATAGATGTCGGGAAGCAATTAATAAACTAACGAAAACCGCCAGAGTCACCCTGCAATGAGTCCCTGGACACAAATTTCCCCCCGGGGGGAATGAAATGGCCGACAAACTCGCCAATTTGGGAGCTGAGGACAATGGAGGGGGAATATACCGTGGGAATCTTTTAAAAAAACCCCCAAATATGACAAAGATAAAGGGGGATAGAAAAACGGTTCGATGATAACTGGAAAAAGACAAAGCCAGACAATCAAAGGCTATTATTGGGGAAGACCTATGGAAGGACCTACCGATGAGCATAAAGGACTTCAATAGGGTGCAAATGAGAAACCTGACAGGAATACTGACAGGTCATTGAACAAACAGACACTATCTCAACAAGGTAGGAAAAAGTGAGACAAGTATATCCGGATGGTGTGTATAGGGAAGAGAGGACGCCATACATATACTTAGAGATTGCCCAGCACTAGGGCGATATATCTAGGTACGGCATGGCTGGACCTAAATGGCATAAGATTCCTACCAAACAGAACTCGCATCACTAGTGAGGAAATTGGGGCTCTAGTATGTAAAAGGAATACATACATAAGGGACAGTACAAGGTGACAGAACCTGTGTAGGTTTGGGGGGGAGCATAATGGGCTTAGGCCTCAGTGCTTAGGGGGCCCCCCCCCAAGGAGCTCACCGCTATAATAGAGAATAGAGAGAATAGCTTGTTAGTAGATTTTAAGTAAACGTACAATAAAAAAAAAACTGTGCACAAAATTTTAAAAAAAATATAACAAAAATTTTCCCCCCTATTTTTTTAATAAGCTAAATCAAAAATTTATTTTGATATTTTTGGGATCAGACTCGACATTTTCAACTTGAGCAGCTTTTTCCCCCCCATTACTAGGGTTAGGGGTTGGTTTTTTTTTTTTTACGCCTCCAAAGCGACCGCCCCGGTTATTATGGTCCCCCTTTTAAAGTTTCTCCCAACAGGATCAGACTTCCCCAAAAAAAACCGATATCGGGTTGGGAGAAAGAGTTCTTTTCATCTCCTTTTCTCGTGTCCCCCGGACACGAGCACAAAGGTTCTGGTGTCCCTGTCTCCTGGAAAAAAAGATGAGCAGACGAAGATCCGTCATGCCCTCCTCTCCTGGTTTAGTGACGTGGGTAGCTACCAGGTCCCCCGGACAGGAACCAGATGTTCCTTCTGAGGCCGTTTCTCCGGCCTTTCCCCATGAAAACGGTTCTATCCGTTTTCTGTTTAAAGCCAGGCAACCCCCTTTTTCCCCCCAAAAAAGGGTTTTGTCCGCCTTCTGTTTGGGGGCAGGGGCCCCTTTTCCCAAACACCTGTTTGTTCGTGATGGATAAAAACCCTTCCCCCTGAAATAGGCACCTGTGACTTTAGGGGGGGGCCTTTTTTCGGATTTACCCGTGTCGGTTGGCGCACCCCTTTTTTGCTTGTGACCTTGGAACCTCCGGGGGAAAAAAATTTTTTCCCCCTTTGGTCCCGCACCTTTTCCTTTTTTTATAAAAAAATGTTCGTCTTAGCTTCGCACCCCGTTCCATACGAAACAAGAGTTGTCGATAACCAGCAACTCTAGCGCATCATGTTCCAAGCAACTGGGCCCAACTACACAACAACGTGCGAACACCCCGGGGTTTGGGGGAAACATTACCAGGGACATTCATGTTATAAAACAGTTTCTTTTTTAAAAATTTAAAAAAAAATCTTGTATGGAACACTTTAAAATTTAATTTTTTTGTAACTGCCGCTATTTTTGGGGGGACGCTACGCTCGGCCCCAAAAAGGGGGTTCCCCAAAAAGAAACTTTTCCTAACCGGTTGCATAAATTTTTTTTTTTTGGGAAAAACGAAATATGGACTTTTGGGGGGTAGAGCGGGGGGGCCCGAAAACCCTTACCCCAAAATTTTTTAGCAGTTTTTTAGTATATTTCATTACCAGTAGGGAAAAAAAAATTTTTTCCCCGTGACAAATTCCCCCAAGTCATGAAAAAAAAGGAAAATCCATTTCGGGGCGTTGAACGATATTTGTTATTATACTTAGGAACCTGAAAACAACATAAAAAAAAATCGCAAAAAATGATTTAAGAAAATTGCGTTTATTTATTTTTTTTTTTTAAAAAAGAAAAAAAAAATTAACAAAAAAATAAATAATTACAAGTTTTAATTTTAAATTTTTAAGGGAAAAAATTTGGGAAAGGGAAACCGTTATGATTAATGGTTATATTTATTGTACAATTCGTATTATTGTTGAAGCCCAATCCCTTTTGTTTTTTTTTTTGTTGAACTAAAGATGTTGAAGCAGAGTGTTCGTGTATGTTTTGGTTCTTTTTTTTTGGGGACTTTTAAAAATTTTGTAGTTTCCAAGTTACAAGGCCTAAACTTTTTTTTGGGGATACTTCAATTTTTCTTTGTATGGACCCTCTATAAAACCTTCTTTTAAATTTTGGGGAAAAACCCCCTTCCTGTCTTTCCAAAGTAAAAAAAATCACCGCCGCTTTCACCAACATGGTAGCCGAAGAACGCCTTAGCCCATGTCCGGTTTTTTTTCTTTTTTTTTAGTTAAGTATTTTGCAAAAAATTTTTGGGAAATTTTTTTACTGATAGTATGGCACCCAACATATTGCGCGTAAAATCTTTGGTTTCGGTATAACAAATAATCTTCTACTCTCCATTTTTTGGGGGGCGGAGTTTGGGGGTATTTAGGTAAAGTGAATTTTTGGGGGATTGAATTTGCAATTTTCATTGGTAATGGTAAAAATTTGACCTGTGAGTTTTTCCATCTCGTAAGAACACGACAAGGAAACGCCCATTATCTTCCACATCGTCTAAACTCAAACGTATTAAATCATTCCGGCATGCGCCGAAGATGCCAAAACAAAAAATTATTTTGGTAAAATTTTGTTTTTGGGGGGAAAAATTTGAAAAATTTTTTGGGCCCAAAGGTGGCCGAATAAAAATTTTTTTTTCCCCGGAACCCCTTTCTTTTTTTGTTAAAACCCCAAAAACCCCAACCCCTTTGGGGCCCCCCCAAAAACCGTTTAAAAAAGGGAACAAAAAAATTTTTATATATTAAACAAATACACTGAAATTTAAAAAAATTTTTTATTGTCTTTTTTAAAAAAAAAAATTATCTTAAATAAATCCACTTTTATGTACCTTGTGGAAGATATGTGATGTATAACTGGTTGCCTGATTATAATTGTTGTCAAGATAAAAACTGGATTTATTTTAGGTTTTTTTCAAAAAAAAAGAATAAACTTTTGTAAATTTTAGTGTATTCGTTTAATATATAAGTGCCCAATCAGGGGGGATGTTCCATTTTGGTGGTAATCAGTTTCAAAAAGGGGGGGAAATTTTTTGGAAAAAAAGTTCATTTTGAGGTTAGTCCATTTTGGGGGCCTCATAACTAAAAAAATAGGGGGTTGTCGGAAAAAAAATTTTAGATTCGTGATCAGCGCCGCAAAAAAACCCCGTATGCAAAAATTCATAAAATTGGGGTGTCCGTAAAGTAAAATTTTACCTTTTTTTTGCTAGTACATATTGTCCATATGAAGCTTTACATAAAAATTTGGTTACTTGTTCTGATGTAAGAACCTTGGGTTTCTTTTGGGTACATATCCTACAGCTTGTCCTTTCAAAAAAGGATAGTTTTGGGGGTTGATTGTGAGTATTTTCTTTTATTGCCAAAAAATTTTTAACATGGAGAATCGACTCCATAAGGTGGATGACTTTTTTTGATTTGGCTTTTTTTAAAAAAAAAAAACTAAAAGAATATCGTCACTCACAATTTTAATTCTTTTTTGGGGGCCGCCATTCGGTAAAAATGTGATATTTATTTTTTTATATCTCAACCTGGATTTTTTTGGTAATAAATCTGCACTCACTTCTGCCGCTTGTTGTAATATAATATCGGGAATATCCAGATTTTTTCCAAATCTAAATGCATTTTTTGAAATGGATAAAAAATTTTTTTACAGAAAAATAAAAAGGGGGTTAATAAATAAATCGTTGTTATGAACAGTTTCCCCCGGGTGGATTTTTGTATAAACGCACGGAAAGAGGGATAAAAAAAAGGGGTGCTGTTCTTTAAAATGTCATAAACTGTATTTTTTACACAGTTGAAAAAGGGTATTTTTTTTTAAGTATAATAAAAAGAAACATTATCATACAATTATATTATATATATAATTTAATTATATACAAAATAGTTCATAAAATATGGTGTTATTATCTCGCAAACGACACGAAGAAAAAAAATTTAAAACCGGGGGAGTTTAATTAAAAAAAAATGTTACCATGATGGTAAAACTACACGAAAAAAAACCAACCCCATAAGAATCGGTAGAGGAGTAAGACAAGGTGATACATGCACCCAAAATGTTTATCACCGTTAAGGAATACGCCTTCGGGATGCTTGAATGGAGCGGGGAAAAGGGGTTTTAAAAATAGATGGGGGAAACCTACCAAATCTGCGTTTCGCGGATGAAAAACTTTTTTTACAACCTACAAGATATCAGGGGAAAAAAATGGAAGATCTTTTTGGGGGGAAAATTTTTGGGGTTGGGGAAAAAAATAAAATATAAAACGAAATTTATGATGAACTGGTACAGTGGAAAAAATTGCTATTGGTGACTGTGAGGTAGAGTTGGTGGATAAGTACACAATTTTCTTTCCCTGAAGTAAAAAAACGAGAGACAACCAAACATGCGAATTAAAAAAAAGAATTATGCTCTCTTGGGCCGATATGGCAAAATGGGGATGTATTTAGAAGTTTTAATTTTCCCCAAAATTTTTTTAAAAATTTTAATCAGTCCTTTACCGGGGACCTACGGCGCCAAAAAAATTTAATTTTTTTAGTCACAACTGCTAAGAAGCTTAGAATAACACAACGCAAGATGGACAGACGGGGGGGTGTGCCCCCGGGGGACGTTAGAAATGAGGACTTTTTGGGGGGAACAAGAGTCACGGATGTTGTCAACCAGGTGACTAAGCTCCGGGGGAACTGGGCTGGACATGTTGCCCGTATGAAGATGGACGGACGATGGAAAAAAGGCTGCTTGAGTGGAGACCAAGAGAAGCATGGGAAAACCCCCCCGCGATGGACGGATAATATCAAAAGAATAACCACAAACTGGGGGGGAGAACGCTCAAAATAGAAAACAGTGGGCAAGAAATGGGGAGCCCATATCCCCCGTGGGGGGGAAAAAGGGGGGGGTTGATGATGATGATGATGAGTTTCAAAAAATCGATAGGAGCTTGAAAAATTTGGGTTTTTTTATATTTATAAATTTTTAAACCGGGGTCTGTATTTACA